>WBMZ01010321.1:0-36639 GCA_013400975.1 Atrichornis clamosus
AGGGGCAGGGATGGGTGCTGAGGAGTGGAACAGCTCCAGCTCTGGATGGCTGGACCCAGCCACCCCCTCCACTGGGACCCAACCACATCCTGGTGCAGGGAACTGGGCAGAACTCCCCTTCCAACATGGAAATTGGGAATTCGGAGATACCTGAAGAAAGCCAGTGGATATTTAGTTGCTGCCCTATGATTTTTCTCGTGATTCACTGAATTTTGTCCCTTTTTTCACGGGGAATATTTGTTCCTCAAAGTGCCACGCTTCCAGAGGGGACACTGAGCGTGGAGCAGGCTGGCAGCTTCCTCGTCAGTGCACTAAATCCCTGTAAATGGCACTGGAGAATTCTGGGAAAGTGAACAAGAACAATGGAGAAGATAAAATAACCCTGCCTTCCAGTTTCTGAAATAGCAACTCAAACTCTAGAACTTGCCTCTAAGATATTACAAGAACTTTGCCAAGTAGCACATGAGAAAATAGAGCCCACAGCCATATAGTAAGCAAAAAAATTCTGTTTGAGTATTGACATGACAGTTTTTGAAAGTTCAAGCAGAAAACCAATTATAATGAGCACTGAAAAGCCCGAAGCCCTGCTGTTCAATAAATAAAAAAGTACAACAAACTATTTTCCAAAAAGGTTCTAGAGAGTTTCTTCTTGTCCCACTACTTACAATATGATTACATAAATAGTCTCTATTTGCTGTTGAATTGCCAGGCAGCTGTATTAAAGTACAAATCAAATCAAGTCAGGATTAGAAAGTAAAAGAGCATGGTTTAAAGTAATCTATCCCCCAGGAACTGTGCTCAGATTCATCAAACAGAGCTTAAAGTACAGTATATCTTATACCCTTGTGTTTCCATGCTGCACTGCTGCACAACCAGTTATTATTTTTGATATCCAGAGAATGTTGCTCGTAGCTTTAGGAGGCTCACTTGCTTATTTAAAGTACCAGAAACCTTCTCTGTCACTTATTATTATTTCTCTTGGTTAAGATTCATGAGGAGGACGTGAGTGTGGAGGGCATGGAGCTGCTTTATTGATCGGATCGTATTTGCCTCCCCTGAATTACTCTGAATATGTGCAGTGGATAAGGGAATGATGTGTTTTCCTCCTGCTTCCTGCTGATCTGCAGGTGCAATATTTTTAAAAGCCTAAGCCCCGTGCGTGGTTCTGCCTCATCAGCAGCGTGTCCCTCCCGGGGTGCGGGGGACCTCGGCTCCAGAACCAGGTCAGTCTTCAGGTGAGCAGAGCCCCAACACCCGGCTGCTGGGGAAACACATTTCTGCTGCTCTAGGAGCATAATTGGCTCTCAGAACGAGATCAAACCACACGGTAAGCATGGCTTGATAGGGCTTTTCTGTACTGAGGCCGCAGAAGTGTAAAACGCCCTTTGTGCAGAGCCTGGGTCAGAACAGGATCCCAGTTTGGCAGAGGAAGGGCAGAGCCCTGGCCGGTTCAGTGTCCCTGCTCCTTGGGACTGGCACTTGGACAGAGCAGAGCCAGCCTCGCACCACTGCCGATTGCCAAGGGGCGACGGGCAGGAATGAAAATTCTGGGTGAATTTGAATAGGAAAATAGCCTGGCTGGAGGCTCAGCAGCCGGTTGGTAACAGACACCTTCCTCATCCTTCTCTGAGGACACAGCAGGGTCTGGGTGCACCAGGGGACTTTAGCAGCAGCTATTTGAGCTCAGAAGGTGCATCCCGAGGCAGGGCTGGGATGTGGGCACGGGGTGAGGCCCAGGGTCCTCCTGGGCTGGTCCTGCTGCTCAGCACAGAGGAGGAGCTGGAGGCTGCGGATCTGCTGTTACCTGACAGAATTCCTGCATGTCCTGCTCTTCCTGCCTGCCTCCCTCAGAGCGGAGCAGGAACACTGGCCTGGGGTGGGGGACCCACGGCTCAGGGAGTGGGGTCAGTGCTGGGAACCAGGGCTGGGAGGTGCAGGGGGTGGGAGCACGGGGAGCCTGTGCTCAGGTTTGTTTGGAACACACCAAAGTTACAGTCACATCATCACCAGACAGCGATAAACCCCACAGCTGTTCCACAGTTTGGGAAATACAAGCACTGCCCACACCATCCGTGGAGGTGGGATGGACTCGGGGTGTCAGGGAAGGCCCATGCTCCCCATGTGTGTCCCAAACTTCTGCCTTCTCCCAGGCAGCTGCTCCGGGGCTCCATCATCCCGGACCTCCTGCTCTGCAGTTCTAAGGAAATTGCTCCAAGTGGAGCCTGGGGAGCTTTAGATTGGACATTAGAAAATACTTCTTCATGGAAAGGGCTGTCAAGTGTTGGAACAGGCTGCCCAGGGCAGTGGTGGAGTCGCCATCCCTGGAAGTGCTCACAAACACGTGGATGTGGCACTCCAGGACGTGGCTTAGTGGTGAACACGGGGTGCTGCTGGGTGGTGGTGGCTTGGTGATCTCGGAGCTCTTTTCCGACCTAAACAATTCCATGATTCTGTGGTTGTTGTCACTCTGCTGAGGAAGATCATCCTGCGTTAAACACGGGCAGTGCTGTGGTAGTGAGGGGTGGCTCCATCAAAGAGGTTCAAAATGAAAACGAAACGTGTTGGTCATTTTGTGGCTGCTGTGGCCTGGGCTGGGGGTGAGGGGTGACGGCGAGCACTTGCTGCAGCACTTCCCCAGAAGTTGTGTGCTGGGGAGTGACTCCCTTGTCATTCATGGTTATTTCCTTGCCTTCCCAGGGAGCAGTGAGGGAACAGGGCCCTTCTGCCCCTCTTGCCTTCCCCACCACTCCCAGAAATTGCACGTCTTTATCCCTGTCCCTCCGTTAGCTGGCAGGGGCAGCACGGCCTCTGCGTGGCCATATAAATGTTAGTGGGTTACACAGAAGCCCCTTCCTTCTTCCCCATTCCCTCTCCTCTGCTGAAATTGCTCTCAACAATTTTGGGGGAATCTTTTAATGAAGTATTGATTTTTATCAGGCACATCAAACTAAAGGTAAATGTACCATCGTGTCATGTTTAAGAAAAACAATACAAAAAACCCCGAGCCCCAGTATATTACAGATAAACTAAGATAAATGACTTAAGTGCTCAGTTTGTGGAGTAAATTGAAACCATACATCACGGGGCTTTCATTATTTTATATTATAAATACTGTAAAGAGTAGGAAAGATGATTGAACAGTAATACAAAATTAGTACTAATTGTCATGACTCCCTTGATGAGGAAATGTGCTTTTAATACAAATAATGCGGAGCAATCATGATAACAAAAGTTAATCTTTTATGGGCCGTGATTGCAGGGTGATAATCAGAGCACTGTGACATCCATTAAATTGCCCTTCCCCGATCCCACATGAAGAAATGAAGGGATCTGTGTTAATTTTCAAGCTCCCTTTGATTGGGTGAACCTGTCTCCGTGTTGTGTGACACTCCTGCCACAGGTCATTGCCTGGTGCAGTGTACCATGAAACAAACAAATAGAAAAAGGCACCTTCTGGCACTTTAAGTTTCGCTGCCATCTGACTGCAGCCCCGGTGGGTTGAAATGATGAAAAGCACAGCCTTGGAAAAATCTTCCTATGGTTAGATTGGGAAAAATGAGTATGATTATCACATGTGCTGGGAAGGGCAGGATAGACAGCTGAAGCCATCTCAAAACTCCAGAGAGAGGAGGAAGACAAGAGGTCACAATTATATTCTGGTATCACACTCCCTTTCACGGAGATCTGATCTATTCGGTTTGTTCTTGGATGGTGCTTAGGGAAGTTCTAATTAAGGGAAGAAAGAATTTTGACACATGTGAAGCAGAGATCAATATTTAGCACTATAATCAGCAATTCCTGATGGTTTGACAATGTCACTATCCGCACTGTAACTATCCATTATTCCCCGAGAAGGGAGCCAGGCGGAGGCTAACAGGCTTACTGCAGGCTCTCATGAATCACGGAGAGCAGTGCCTCATTCACTTCTATTTGTCTTCCTTTTCATCTTCATTCATCCTTATAAAGCAGCCTGTGCTGCCTGCGGCCCGGGGAGCCTGGGCGGCTGTGCCGGGACGGAGCGTGGGCCCTGGGCACGCGGCCGGCCCGGAACCGGGCCGTTCCTGCGGGGCCGCGGAGCTCGGAGCCCGCTCAGGCCGTGCCCCGTGACGCTGCTGCTTGCTGAGCAGGGGCTGTCTCCTCAGCTGCTGGGGCTGGCGATGGGCAGGAGCTGCCGAGGGCCCGAGCCCCCGGCTCCGTCTCCTGCGACGAGAAATGGAGAGATCAGGAGAGGTATTTTCAGGGTATGATCCTGTACCTGCTTAAATTGATGGCATCCAGCTCTAATGGTGCAGCAGCAAAAGAAAAATGGAGCAGGAGAACGAGCTGAATCTCCAGTTTTTCCTACTTGTGCATGGAAGACCATCAATCATCCTGTTTGCTGCCTGAACTCTGAGCGGGGCTGCTGGAGCATTAGAGAGAAGGATGACACACAAACCCAGCCCCCGTTTGGTTTTGTTTGTTCTCTCCTGATCATGGTTTAATTGTTCAGGGGTGGAGGTCTGTGAGGTGCTTGTAGATCTCAGCACTTTACCCAATTTCCCCCCCAAAATGGGGTGTGAATTCTGCACCCTCCAGGCATTGGTAGCTGCTTCCCTTTAAAAATTGGATCCCTCCAGTTTGGGAGCAGAAATAACTCAGGAGACTGGTGCTCGTGTCTGAGCACACCACGAGCACTGAACCTTCAAAGCAAAATAATTCGGAAGAAATTCTCGGCTGAAAATGATCTGCGCTGCCCAAGTTTGCTCACTGATTATGGAGACATCAGCAGATGCCCCACTCAGTTTATGAATCTTTCATAAACAAGGACAAATTTGCACTAGAAAATGCTGTCAGCCCCACTTTGGGTCTAGTGTTGATCAGAATCAAGTGCAAACACGATTTGTTTGGGGAGGAACATGTGAGTGAAGCAGTGCTTTGGGTATGGCCTGATCTGGACAAAGCTGACGTTCCCACCTCATTTAAACTGAAATTCAAATTGTTCAAATGAGAAAATGTAAAATGGGAAATTTGGGATGCCTTCACATGGGTCCTTGGGAACATCTCCAGTTGCAAGGCAATGTAAGGGGGGTACGATCTTCCTGCTTTTTCAAAGAATTGGTTATTTGCTATGGAACACTGTCGTTAATCCCCATAAAAATGCAAAGTTTTAACATCGCTCCTCGTTCTTTTTGAATAAGAAATAAAGGCTTTGTATTCCGATATCTGAATAACAGTATTTTGATTTCCATGCTGAGTTCTTAATGATCTGAAGAGTGACTTTGATATTTATCTGTTTGCTCTTACCTCTCTGGCAGCGTTTTGGCAGAGCAGATGACCTGCACGCTTCGAGCTTAAAGAAATAAACGCTTTGTGTAATGTGCTGGAATAATTTGAGGGCACGTAACACAAAGTACACGATTTCCCACATTTCTCCTGCCAGTGCCAGTCACCCAGCGTGCTCTGTGTTCCTGTGGGGGGAGCAGAAGGGGCCCAGTGTCCTGCTTTTCCAGTGTCCATCTGGCGCCCGGTGCCCCCTTCCCGCTGCCCCGGGGTCGGAGCGTGGCTGGTGCTGAGCCCCTGCTGCCCACCCCGCCCTGCCCTCGGGCCTGGCAGCGTCCAGGGGTGCTCAGCACCCCCCCGGCTTGGGATCTAAGTGAGATGCTGACACAGCCTCTCATCCTGACTATCCCAAGTAGCACTAATTAAGGGCTGTCCAACTGTGCTTTCTGTTGAGCCGTTTGCTCCGGTGGGTGACAGGGAACAGCCTGGGATCTGTCTGCAGAATGACATAACAAAGAAGGGGGAAAAAAAAACGGCCCTCAGAGAGGGTGGGCTGGGATAGAAAGACCTGAACTAGGCTTGAATTGCATATTTTGTTGTTATAAATATGTAATCCCAGATTAAGCACCGCAGCGTGCTATGTTTTTGCTTTCATTATATATTTATTAGCACTCCAGTGGTTGCTCTAAGTGATAATTATAGAGGAGCATAAATTAATAAGGAACTTGGGGAATGATCTTCCCTTTGTTAGAAAGGTTATCAATAAACCTTCCTCCTTTTTGTTTTAATAGAATGATGGTCAGCGTTGTTGGCCTTCAAGTTCTGAACCGGGGGCCACACCACAGCCGGGTGGGAGGACAAGGGGACTCGTGGGGTGCCCGGGGCTGCTCCACGCGAGGCTGGGCAAAACAAACTCCTTGAGCAGTTTGGCTTGGAGGCTGATTCAGCCCCAAGTTTTCTTTTCTATTTAGAGACCCTTCCCCAAAATGCTTGGCTTGTCCACTCTGGTGCCCCAAGGCAGTACCGGGGGGTTCCCAGGGAAGGGCCCCCGAAAGGTTTCCGGGGCCACTCCGGCCCTCGCTGTCGTGTCCCGAGGTGACACCTCGGCGGAGAGGCACAGCCAGGCCCGGGGCTGGTTTTGGGGAGCCCCAGCAGTGGCAGCTCCCCAGAGCAGCTGCCCCGGAGGCCCCCGAGCCCCCCACGCCGCTGTCCTTTCGCAGCGCTCGCCTCTCGCTGCAAACCAAAGAGCAAAGGTCTTTAACTCTTTAACCAAATTCCAATGTCTGCCAAATCCAATAGCTGTCATTCCCTCAGAAAAAGACAGTGTAATATGTGCGTTCTGATCCAATTTTATAGAAAAAGACAGAATTTACATACTGTTTATTTAGTTAAGTCTCTAAAATCAATACCTTTGTCTGTAGCTCTTTTATTTAAAATACATCATGACATTGCAAACTGCTGTATAAATGAATTTTTCCAAACCACACATGTTGTTAATGTTTTTCTATTGCACATTTTTTTTAAAGTTTGAATCGTAGCATTTAATAGATCAACTTAAATGTATTTTAATATTGGATTACTAAAGAATGTTAAGTTTTACATTTCTAAAATTATAAATATTATTTCAAAAGGTCAGTCATTTGCCCAAGACTTATCTGTCCAATGGAGAACATATTTCAAACCATCCAGACACAGAAACTGATCATGTTAAATACTAAGAAAAAATGAAATTTCTTAATAATATATCTTTTTCTTCAGTAGTGGAGAGAGAGGAAAGAGCAGCCCTGGACAACAAGCTTGATGAATACTTCTGTAGGCTGCCAGCAGTGCTTCAGGAAAAGAGAAGCCTCTGTTTTGGGGAAAGACCTGTAATTCACGGTCTTCATTTACATGTGGGTTGAAGCGTGTTTTGGAGCCTGGAAGCAGGTGTAGAAAGAATTCATTTGAAGAAAATTTATTTAATAAAATCTGTTTCATAAAATCGCTTCGGTAAAACCCCCCCTGTTGCTGTGGCCTGAGCTGGGTCTCGTGGCTCCACTGCTCTCAGGGCCCGGGTCGGCCGTGGCTCTGAGCTGGGCACTGCGCCGTGTGCTGGGAGCTGCTTTCGGGCAAGCCAGGGGAGCAGCAGCGCTGGTTCTTTATCCCCCCCCAGCTGGTAGCTGTGCGTGTGCCAGGGGCTTGTCTCACCCGACTGACACCACGCCCGTGTGCCCGGAGGACGGGGATGTTGAGCACTGAAATGGGTGGAGGGGCAGAGCTGGTGATCTGAGTGCCCTCGGCACTGACACAGGTATTCCCACTTTACTGGATTGCCTTTTTAAAGGCGGGAGCCTTTGTGTAGGGTGGGGGGTTTAAACCCGGGTGAGCATCGGTGGGGCTGTGTGCTGTAGGCTCCTGTCTGTGCCGGAGCCTCTTCATGACCACAGGGTGGTTGTTTAGCAGGACCCCACTGCTGAAATTCCTGTTCTTTGTCTGTGGTGTCCACCCACTCTTGTGGGAAGTGCCTTCCACAAAGTGTCTCCTTTCTTTCTGTGTTAAACCCCAGTCCTGGCTGGTATGTAGAGCTTCAAAATGGGAGAATTTTGTTCTCCTGTGTGAGTGAAACCAAAGCAACTTGATAAATAAAATTATTCTATGTACATTTTGCACATAGAATTTAGTTTGTGTGGCAGCAAAGATAAACTTATTTTGAGAAGGGAACTGTAGTCCAATCCAGTTCCGGAGTCATTCATTTTAGGGTTAAATCTGAGTATTTTGTTTGCAGTTAGGAGTGGTGTCAGTGAGACGCCGCAGTACCATGTCCACGGGTGCCAGGATGGGAGGGATGCTGATGAAGGATTGAAGGAGTAAAAAAAAGCCCCCATGATTTTTAGCTCCCATAATTTAAATGGAAAGATGGCAGAAATTCACCGGCACACCTGAGCAAAGACACAGCTCAGGAATTGTTACCAAAACCCCCGAGGTCCTTGTGAAAGTCAAACTTTCTTAGGCTGAGGAGCCTCTCAACAGAAGTGGTTTTGGAGATGGACATCGCTGTCTTGTCTTGGATGTTCCCTGGAGATCTCTCATTCTGAACATGGGATTGTGTCATCTTCTGGGTATGGAAGTTTTTGGCTGTTCATAGTGCTGGAAAAACGACCCAGGCCTCAAATGTCACTTCTTTAGTTTCAGTATTTGAGTCCTCGCCCTGCTTTTCTTAGAAAGTGGATTTATTCTTTTGTGATTGCTCATTTAAAAATGCAAACAAAACCTTTTTATTGATTTGTGTGTATTGGCAGAATTACTGTAATTGCATCAAATGACATAATTGGTGTAAATAGGTATAATGATGTCATTAGCATGTGTGATTGTGACATTTAACAGTGTAATTAAAATGTATAATGACATGGTAAAAGTCCTTATTAAAGAATGCCAGAAAAGCTCTGCAGGTGGACAGAGCAGGATTTTAAAAATTCAATATTGCTGTCACTCTTTCACTCTTTCATGTTCTTTTCAAAGCAGCAAAAGCCATTAGGTCACATCAAAACTGCTTTTTAAACCCACAGGTGTGTTCCTGGGAAGCCTTTCTGCACTGGGCCGGTTCCAGGGGCGCCTCAGTGACGTCGGGGGACCTGTTCTCGGTGGGAAAATCTGCTCACCCAACCTGTACACCTTTGGGTCCAGCCTTCCTGTGGAACTTTGCTCCAACAGCATCAGGCTCCCTGGTTTTATGCGGGGCCAGCGGGATGAGTCAGGCTGGGAGCGACCCCATGGACACCGACGTGCTCAAAGCCACATCACTTGTGAGGGTTCAGCTCCAAAGGTATTGAAACGGTTTGAAATCCCCAAAGGATGAATTGATGCTCCAGGTGCAAAGGAACTGCATTATATTCACCTAAACACACCTGTCTATGGAATGGAGCTGCATTCCCAGGGGATGATCCCCAGGTGTTGTACAGGTCTTTGTCCCAGGTTTGCGGTGACACCTGTAGGATGGCGCCCAGAATGGGAGGTGATGTGCCAAGGTTTTACAGAATCATGGAATTCCAGACTGGTTTGGGTTGGAAGGGACCTCAAAGCCCATCCCATCCCACCCCTGCCATGGGCAGGGACACCTCCCACTGTCCCAGGGTGCTCCAAGCCCTGTCCAGCCTGGCCTTGGACACTTCCAGGGATCCAGGGGCAGCCACAGCTTCTCTGGGCTGGGCAACCTGTACCAGGGCCTCCCCACCCTCACAGGGAAGAATTTCAAGAGCTAAAATATTATTTCTTGAAATGGAATTGTGTTTTCTTTTAATTCAGCGTGTACGTTCTTGATACTGCATGAAATTAATTTTTGTTCCAGAGGGGACCCCAGGTAGGGTTTTGTTTCTAGTATATTAAATTTTAAATCTTTTTATATCTTAAATGGTTTATTTTAGAAAGTAGAGCATTCTTCATGCAAATGTTTGTTGAGAAAGTTGTTGACTTTGAGATTGCTCTGACATTGANGGCACCCTGTGCCAGGGCCTCCCCACCCTCACAGGCAGGAATTCCCTCCCAATATCCCATCTCAACCTCCCTTCCTTCACTGTAACTCCTGGGATGCTGGTGAACCCCACACCTCCGGCTGAGCACCTCTGTCCTGCTGGGTCATCAGAGCTCCTTTCTTGTAGAGTTTTCCTTTCATTTGCCATCCTTCCAAAAGAGATACATAATCATGTTTTGGGAAATTGGTTCCTTTACTGAGTATTGGGAGTGTTCAAAAATAATAGAAAAAATAAGACTTTAATCCTGTTTTGCTTTTACCTTGTGAGCCGAACACTTTGTCTGCCTTGAAAACAAATATGAATAACGAGCAAAATGCAAGCATTTGCTCAGGTTATTATTATTATTACTATTATTATTATTATTATTATTATTATTATTATTATTATTATTTTAGCCTTCTTTCGCGTGTTGGCTCCTGCCTCGGGTGCAGGTGATGTGATGGTTGCTGGTGTCCTGCAGAGTCAGGTTTTTAAGGATCTCTCCATGGACACCCACTGCAGCATTCCCCACCCCAGCACGGCTGTTCTTGGTCTGACAGTACCAAGTTATGGGGACCAAGTCATGCTCAGGAATTGCAGTGGCCTCGAGCTGGTCACAGTTGTGTAAATTAAAATAGCTTAAAACAGTTCCTTTGCTGTGTTTAGATAATAGAGTTCTGCCAGTACCGTGACAGTAAATGAGACCTGAGGCACAGCTGAGATATTTATTTGCTCAGAATCATAGAATCATTAAGGTTGGAAAAGACCTTTAACATCATCAAGTCCAACTGAGCTCTTCAAGTCCAGCCAAGGTGCAACCGAAACTTGGTGTCCAACTGATTTTTCTTCTGACCAAACAGGTGACTGAAAAAACCCTTGCGAAATATCTGGAATAACTTCCAAGCTTGGGCAGGGTCTGTACGGTTGGTTTGATGGCAAAATGAGTCATTTTGGAAAAAGAAGACAAGACAAAGTTAAATTTGGCATTTTCTTTCATTTTCTTTTGGAGTTTTCCAAATGGAAAATCTGCCATTTTTTCTCATTTAACACCAACCAATGTAAATTTAGAAAAAGTTAATAAGGGAGTCCCAGAATCCCAGAATGTTTTGGGTTGGATTGGACCTTGATAGAGCAAATGATCAGTTTGGGATCCTTGAAATTGTCATAACATAACAATGCACTTATTTGTGCTGAGTCGAAACGTTGGTTTTAAGTCTGTCCCTTGTTGGAGATCTGCTCACTCTGGTGATGAGGAGCTGGAAGTGCTGCTTTGCTCTTGTGCCCCTCGTGCTGAGGAATAGTTAATTCAACCCTGACACTACTGGAGTATTTGCTATTCATAAATTATGAGGCAAAGTCCAACCAAATGTGAACTATATTCTCAGTAATTTAATAACACAAAACGTTTTTTCTCACCTAATGTGTTAATAACAGCCTGTGTTGACACCACATGGATAATTTCATTCTGAGGGCAGTTTCTGCCAGGAGCTCATGTGGAACTCTCGGAGAGTTCTCTGAGAGCAGGTATTTCCACCTCCCTTGGGTGCAACCGAGATGACACACGTTCTGACCAGAAATAAGTGTTTTCAGGTAAAAATTACTGGTTTTTTCAGGAAGTTGTGTTTGGTCTCTGACAACACTGGTGGAGAGCATGACTCTTCACAGAATCACAGAATCTTGGAATGGGTTGGGTTGGAAGGGACCTTAAGGCTCATCCAGTGCCACCCGTGCCATGGGCAGGGACACCTCCCACTATCCCAGGTTGTTCCAAGCTCTGTGCAGCCTGGCCTTGGACACTTCCAGGGCTGGGAATCCCCAGCTTTTCCGGGCAGCCTGTTCTCCTGGTTGTGCACACCACCTGTGGAATGGTTCCTGCTGAACTGTGTTTACTGTCGCAGTGTTTTTCCTAAAAAAATCCTTACAGCCAACTGCACCCACTGCAAACTGCTGGGGTTGAGAAACACGGTGCAGCACGGGCAGCAGCTCTGCTCCAGACACAGGGCACGAACTGTGCCAAAGCAGGAGTCTGACACGGGAGGCTCTCACCCACTCCTGCGGCGCAGGGCAGACTGAGCTGTTGGTGAGGACACCTCTCCCGGGGTGACTCCCTCACCTGACTCCCGCCTGCTCTGCCCAGGCGCTTTTCTAACCCTGCCCCTTCCACCCGGCACCGCTTTGGAGGGCCTGTCAGTCCCAGGGCCGCCGCTCAGGGAGTGTTTGGGGAGCGTGTCGTGGTGTTGGAGCAGTCCCATGGTGACACAGGGTTTGGGCACCAACGTGTGGCAGAGACGAGCAGAAAGGCTTGGCCTTTAAGCCGAAGCGAGAGCAGCGGTTCCTCGCCGTGCGGAGACACGTCGTTCGAAATAACAGTGTGTCAGTAGTGCTTACGGGAAATTGGTGTGGAGCGGGAATTTCAGCATCAGCCTTCAGCCGGGCGGGAGGACTGAGGAGCTTTCCACGGTGGGCCCCCGGTCCCGGTGGCTCTGAACACCTCTGTGGTGCTGGCAGAGCAGATCCGAGCTCTGCTCAGCGCGGGCTGGATCCCGACTGCATTCCCTGGCAATGCCCTGCAATTCCAGAGTGACTGAGGGAATGGCTATTTCAGATTGGGGGCGAAAGCCCGCGGCTGTGGTTTCATACACACCTCCAGTGGTGCCCTTGCACCGTGCTTTAGTCAGGATGTGTGTCTGCATCGGGACCGTGGGGGTGGTTCTGAGTGCCCTGCTTGTTAAAGCACAGGGCACCCAGCTCTGTCCCAAACCATGAAACTGCCCGAACTGTACGAGGTCACCGTTAACACAGCAAACAATTAAACGTGCAGAATGCTGTAAGGGCGTTTGTGGCCACTGGACATCGCACTGTAATTGCTCATTTAACTAATTTAGCAAATCCCAAAGCAGCTGGACAGTTTTATTTATTTAGGTATGGATCCTGTATTATTTAAAGATGTTTTATTCATGTGATTTTGGACTGATTCATTTAGACCTCTACAAAGAGGAAATCCAGGTCTCATTGTGATTTACTCTTTTGCTTCTCCTGGTACCATCTTGCTGTTTGTGGGAAGTTCATATTTCAGCTCAAAGAGGAGAATTTTATTACTCTAATTATTGTTTGCTAAATTAGAGAGTTATTCATAGTGGTTTAAATGGTGACTAAATGGTTCTTGTACCATCTCCAAGTTAAAATAGCCAGTAATACTGCCTGTAAGAGGGATAATTTCAGATGGATATAAGGGTGTATCAAGCAAGGCAGTTAATTTAGGAGTTTGCTTAATTTCCTAACTGCTTCTATTTCCTTAATACATTTATACTATAATGTGCTCGAAACATATTAAAATGCGTTATCAGTCGCTTAGCAAACCTCCCTAAAGATGTTTGTATTCATGAGGCAAGTGTAAGCAGAAGAAACACAGCTTTATTTCACTTACTCCGCTGCTTTGTTCATTAAGCTAATTACTGTATTCTACATCCCTCTTTTTCATCTGGCTTGTTTCTGGAGCTTGATCCTTTCCCAACCCTGAATCGACTGTTACTGAACAGTTGAAGCTGAACAGGAAGGAATTGCAGGTGTCAACTCACAGTTTACAAATATGACATCTCCTCTGGCATAGCTGGAAATATGAAATATTGATTTATGTGCAGTAAAAGGTCTTATAAAAATGATCACATACACATGAGAGATTAATGCGCTGGAGATCAATAGAAATTTCATTCTTGACGCTAGACTGTCACCTATGGTGAAATGCTAAAATACAGAAATCAATATTATCTATGAAATGTCAAATTTATTATAATTATGAGGATGAAAGCTGGCCAAGTGGCTCCCAGGAGAGAAGGAAGGATAGGTTACTGTGCTGAAGCATCCTTCATGTCCCTTGTTCACTTGCTGCCAATTTGAGAGCAATATTGGTGCAGGGGGTTTTCAGGCATTATGTATCACCGCGCAGTAACAAATTCCTCCTGGAATATTTAACTCTTCAATCTGACAACAACACCGGCGTCTCCGCAGCCCGACGGCCCGGGGCTTTTAGGGAGCACGGTGCCTGGGGGGGTGCCTGTGCCAAATGCAGGCATTTCTCAGCCTGGGTGGGGGCTGAGCCCAGCCCGCTGAGGGAGCTCAGCTGGGGGGGATGAAATCCCTGGAATTGGGTGTGCTGCTGTTCTTCTGTGTGCTGGGGGGGAATTTATCTGATACCAGGACCTGCAGTTTCTGTGTGTTTAGCTATCCTCTTGGCTCTTCAAATATGGCCCTTTGGTCCTTTGGTCCCTACTGCCATGCAGTGATTCCCTGAAGGGACTTGTGCTTGTGGCACTGATTCCTGAAGGGATTTGTACAAATCTGTGGCACTGATTCACTGAAGGGACTTGTACAAGTTTGTGGCAGTGGTTCACTCACTAAAGGGATTTGTACAAGTTTGTGGCACTGATTCACTGAGGAGATTTGTACAAGTTTGTGGCAGTGGTTCCTGAAGGGATTTGTACAAGTTTGTGGCAGTGGTTCACTCACTAAAGGGATTTGTACAGCTGACCCACCTCGTGTATTGAGTGTACAGAGTTTCCCCAAAACTAACCCAAAAATGTTATGAACTGACAAGAAAAGGATAAGAGATCACAGGTTCTTCATAGTTTTTTCTTAGTTGTAGACCTCTGATATAAGTGGGAAGTTGTAATTAGTAAAAACCCCTCGTACACGAGGGCTTTGTGCCAGCCTGGCACCCCTTCTGATACCTGGGGATGCTGTTAAATACCTGATGCCTTGGCAAAGCTCCTGAGTTTGACTTCTTCCAGGTGAAGCCTATCTTTTCTGATAGCACTTCTTTTGCCTTTCATTTCTGCTGCATAAAGAATTTTATTTCAATTATTCAGTGTTAGCCACGTTAAAAAAATTCCCTTTACATTCCTCTTCTACCCTGGACCTCTTTGGTGCTTTGGTTCTGTTCTACTTTTACATCTGACCAGGCAAAACATCCTCCTGTCTGTATTTCATTGTGTCAGTGGCCCTTCTGCCCCTCCAGTCCCACAGGTACCAGCATCTCACCCTTTTTGAAGTGCTGTTGTGTATAATTCTTTTACTTTTCTGATTTCAGTAACATCCTCCAGAAGGTGAGAATGCTCTCACTCACACAACGGGATCTTTGCTGCTGCCTTTGTCTTTGAAAGGAGAAATGTCTTTTGGCTTATCAATATTTCCTTCTCCTAATCTGCCACGCGCAGTCCTGATCTTGTCTGCCTTGCTTGTGGCTTTTTTGGGGGCAGCAAACTGGTATTTTTATATATCAGTGAAAGAATACACCTGCTGCTGCAGGAGTGGTGATAAATTTGGGCTACAGCAAGACCTGGGTTTTCCTGTGCTCTTTGAATGGGCAAATAGCCTTTGAAATGTTGATTTATTACTATTTCTTTTAATATTCAGAGAAACAAGACTGGTCAAGCTGCAGTGCAGAAGAGCACTGTGCACTGTCACACCACTGGCCGGCAGTGGCACCTGCAGTGGTGAGGGCAGAGCTCCGGGAGCCACATGGGAAGGGCAACTCCTGCTTCGCTGCTGCTTCTCCATGCTGCAAATTAATTGGCAAAAAAATGTTGCTTGGTCCTCCTGAGAAATTTGGCATGAGCTAGAAAAAGCAGTTAATGCCTTGTTTTGTTTTGCTTTAAAAAAGGAAGTGATCTTTCATCAAGAATAAGGAGGATCCCAGGTATTTTGCCAGGGCTGCAAGGTTTGGGACCAGTGTTGGTCCAAAGGCTTTAAGACGGCAGTGAAATGTTTTTATTCCATTTTACAGAGGATGAAATCGGTGCCCAAGGAGACTTGGAGTTTAGATGTGCAGCTTAGGGAATCACAGAGTCACTGAGGTCGGAAGAGACCTCCGAGGTCACCAAGCCCAACCTTCTCTGGATCCCCCCATGCCCACTCAAGCACACTGTGAAGCTCCATATCCACTTGTTTTTCCAGCACTTCCAGGGATGGTGACTCCAGCACTGCCCTGGCAGCCTGTGCCAATGTTTAACCACTCCTTCAGTGGTGAGATTTTCCCTGATATCCAACCTGGGCCTCCCTTGGCACAACTTGGAGCCACTGTTCCCTGGGATCAGAGCCCGAACCCCCCCTGGCTCCAACCTCCTGTTGGGAAGCTGTGGAGAGGTTCTTCAGACAGCTCCAGACCAGCTTTCTGGGGAGATTGTTTCCCAGGAAAATAAGGAAAAACACAAGCCCAAATCGGGTTTGGGGCTTGTAGACACAAACAGGGAGTGGAAACGTCAACTCTTGGGGCTTTAGCTGAAAGCAAAGCTCGTCTGTGTGGAAGGAGTAAGTGCAGAGTGGAGCAGCAGGAGTGAACCTGCATCTCCCACCCCGTCTCAGCTCTGCCAGACTCCACACTCTGCCCAGAGTCGTTCTGGGAAGGGATGGTTCAGAAAATACAGATATTTCTCCCTGAAGGGTGTCTGTGGCAATTACACACCCCCTGTTCCTCCATGAGGAGATTCAGCTGCTGCTGTTGACAACTGAATGGACTAAACAGATCATTCAGTGAGAAAAGAATTCTTTACCACCTTTAATTGTGAAATAATTTCTTATTCATACACATTCATTTCATAACGCTTTCCTTTTCCAGGACCTTTGCATTTTAAAGCATTTCCAGCTAAGCAAATGGGTAGATGGAGTTTATTTCTGTCTGTAATACACACTTTCCTTTTCTATTTTTCCTTTTACTTGCTGAAAGAGGCAGAGAGGGAAGAAAAAGATTTTTTTTTTTTTTATTACACTGTAGCATTTACACAGTTTTTCTAAATAGAGATTTGGGGAGATTTTTTTTTCACTCTTTTCCCAGCTTCTTAAGGCTTTTCTGTACCTCAAGTAGCCAAAGCAGTTCAAGTTAATACTTAATGCACCACACTTTAAGAGATAGGCATTTCTTGCAGTCAGGTCTCAATTAAGAGATAAAAGACAAAAAGTGCAAAGCACTTGATAAAGCTCAGAATACAAGGACCAGCATGGAAGTGCTTGAAGCTGTCCATAGCGATAACTGGATAGCCAGCTGGAATCTTCTTGAAATGAAGTGGGTGCTCTAACTTATCAAATTCCACATATGGGGAAATTATTGGTGCCCACAGGGGTGATTAACACGAACTCGGTGGGTCAGAAACAAGCTGGGATAAAGGTGAGGGCTGTATCTGACTATCAACACCAAATGGAGCCATTTGGAGGGAGATAGCGGCGGGGTGCTCGCTCCCCCTGTATCTGCACTGGTGCAGGCTGTCAGGGCACAGGCACGGGGGAAGCTGCACATCCCGGCTCTGCTGGGGAATGTGCAAATTGCACTGCACATTAAAATGTAATCTATTTTAATAAGTCATATTAAGATTACATTTTAGATAATTGTGTGTTTATCTTATACAACAAATATTTGCCCTGCTGTATATAGTCCCTGTCACTCTCTCTCTCTCTCTCTTTAAATTCCAAGCGCCAGCACCAAAAGAGGAAACAACCTTTCACTGACAGAATGAGACAATCAGCTGGAGCTCAGGTGAGCAGACCTGGGAGGTGACGTGGGGCCTGTGAGTCACTGTGACACTGCCAAGCCCCTGTGTGGGCACGGAGCAGGGGTTCCCACCCATCCCTGGGACAAAGCCATGGGCAGCCCGGCTCCGGTCGACCTGGGGACTGTGCTGGGCTCACTGGGGCTGGCCGAGGATTTGGGGTCCGAACCTGCTGTGAGTGACACTGATAATCACTGAGAGGGTTCCTTTTGGGGCTGTTGGGGCCCGTTCAGGTGTGTCCCTGGTGGTTCCCATGGTGAGGAGGGTCCACGTCCCCCTCCCACGGGCAGTGCTGGGCAGCACAGCCCCCTCAGCAGCAGCCCCTGGCACCATCCTGCCCCTCCCCGTGCTGCCCTTTGCACTCCTGCAAAATCCACGGAGCGAGCTCACCCTCAGCCCTCCAGCCCCTCCTTACAGGTCCCCTCGCCACGATTCCAACAAGAAAACTGGCAGTGGGGAGGCAGCTCCTGTGCCACCACTGCTCCAGCGCTCGGCACCCTCTCCTGGCTCCCCGCTGCTCCTCCCTTCCCGTGCTCCATCCCCGGGGTCAGGCTGAGGGGTTCTGGGGGGTCCCTGCTCTTTGGGGTGGAGTTTGTGCAGCAGAGCAGAGCTCAGCCCCGCCACCGTCACTACTGAAAGGAAAATACCTAAGACAGAGGCTCGTTAGGAGGCTTCAGGGGTCTGGATGAGGATGGTATTTGCAGCTTAATTGTGAAGTTGTTGGAGTACAGCCTCAGGAACAGAATGATTTTGTGCCTGTTCAGGGTGTTTGTGGTTCACTGGTATTTTTTTGTGGTTGCTGTGGCTCACTGTGTTTTGTTTCCTGAGAGCTGCAAAGCTGTTTGAGGTTTTCCTGAGCTGTTTTAGTGAGCTGGGGGCTGATTTGGGGTTGGAACCTGTGGTGTTTCAAGGGTGAGTGAGGGCGCGACAGCTGAGCTGTGCTCTGGGTGATCTCACAAAACAGCAAAACTCCTGTGCTTTAGATCGTTAATATATATTAAACTAATGCCATTTGCTCTTTATTTTTGGTCAGCAGAAGCTGAGAATTCAGATAAAAAGATTCCTGGGTGTCCTGGAAGATTCAGGTGTTTGTCTCTCCTTTCTACAGCGTCCCAAATCCTGGGCTCCCATCGCAGCTGGGCTGGGCAGGTGCCTCTGTTTTGTGCACACACTGCACAGGCTGTTTATTCAGCCTCAGAACCCATCTCCCTTATTTGCTTATTCCATGAGCAATTTTTTGCTCATTCCTGATAGATTTTTTTCCTACTTTCTCAAGTACACCTCAATTTCCAGCCCAGTATTTGCTCAGCTGACAGCGCAGTAATCGATGGCTGAAAATAAGGCTGAATATCAGCATTTCTGTTATAAGAAAGTGTTTGGGAACAATCAGATGAACAATGGTGTCGGCAATAAAACTTTGAGTGAAATTGGACTGGCACAGGCTGACCCTGGCTCTAATCTTTGTTCTTGCTATGGGACTTAATGTCAAGAGGTGAGTCCCGGTGACATCCCTCAGCCTGGAGAATTGAGGGCACCAGGCATCTCCCTCCCTGGCCACAAACAAACTAACAACTTCAAATGCCTCTTAACCTTCATCTCCATGAGCTTCAAAGGATCAGCATGAGATGCATCTTCATCCCTCATAGCAGCAGAAATCCAAGGACAATGTGATCAGTGGGCTCAGGGGCTGTGCCTCCTCTTCTGCAAATGTCTTCCTTTATTCCCTTCCTTTAAAAAGGAAGGAGAGGGGAAGACAGGGAGTATTTTGGTGTAGACCCTCATTTGCTGCAAGCATTTATACCTGTGATAAAGTAGATCCAAATTAGTGATGTGAAAGGTGTCTGGGGAGACTAAGATCTCACCTGGAACATCTTTCAATGTTTATTTTCTAGTTATTGCTTATAAACAATAAGGGAGCCCTTTGATACCCACTAAACTTTTCCTCTTTTTGTGTTTTTCTTCATTTTCCTCTGGTGTTTTCTCTTTTTGCTGTGAGAACTGCACGTAAACACCCAATGTTAGAGCAGAGGCAGCTTTGAATAATTCAGCATTTCTGAGCCAGGACGTTCAGAGGGAGAGGTGACCACCTGACACGGGTGTGCTTGGTTTCCTTTCATTAACGCCGCGTCATTAACTCTGTTCCCCTATTAGAAAGAGCAGCAGTAATTTGCCAGGGGAGGTGAGGGGGCCGAGGAACAGCTCTGTGGAGCAGTGGAGGGGCTGATGCCGGCTGCTGCCTGGGACGGGGTGAGGCTGGGAGGAGGTGAGTTACACCAAGAGTATGTTCTAGTGTTGCTTTATATTCCATGGAGGTGTTTCGTGTTGCCTGGGCTGGTGCCTGGGGAAATACCATCCACTCCCTGGAAAAAGGGAAAGGAAACGTCTCCGGCAGCACGTTATGCTCTAAGCAAAGTAAACTGTGAGTAAAGGAAAGGTTAATCAAAGTTGTGTCTTGCTAACAGGAACTTGAAAGCTTAATTGTGCTCCTTGCACTCTCCGTGGTCAGAGGCTGCAGAAATCCAGGAGCAATCAGAGATATTCCAAGGGTTAAAGTCTCCATGGTCAGTGCTGCTTGGTTTTCCTCAGTGGATTCAGTTTCCAGCTGCTCAGTGACACTGGGAGTCACAGGACCCCAGAATGCTCTGGGTTGGAAGGGACCGTAAAACGCATCTGTCCCACCCCCTGCCATGGGCAGGCACACCTTCCACTATCCCAGGTTGTTCCAAGCCCCGTCCAACCTGGCCTTGGACATCTCCAGGGATGGGGCAGCCACAGCTGCTCTGGGAACCTCTGCCAGGGCCTCATTGGATAAAAACATCTTCCTTGAATTTGTCTGGGATCAGCACTGCTCTGTTTCTGACCTCACTGATGAGGCAAAGGGTGGGAAGCACCTCCTGGAATGTGGGAGGTTTGGCATTTTTTGCCCTGAGGTGTCACTTGTGAGGCAGATTTGAGATCTGGGTTGTTCCAGGCTGTGTTCATTGATCACCTCGTCCAGGCTGGGCACGGCTCTCTCTTCAGCTTTTATTTCTCAGGTCAGCAATTACTGCTGAAATCAC
Organism: Atrichornis clamosus; assembly: GCA_013400975.1. Classification (NCBI taxonomy): domain Eukaryota; kingdom Metazoa; phylum Chordata; class Aves; order Passeriformes; family Menuridae; genus Atrichornis; species Atrichornis clamosus. Next base: position 20,344 of record WBMZ01010321.1, read on the forward strand.
TGATAACAGGCACAGGGAACATCCCTGGAAAGTGGGAATATCCCTGAAAAGTGGGCCATTTATTAAACACTAGCTTTTCCCAGGCAAAGGAAAGCTGTTCCCTGTTGCACTGTCTTAATTACATTTATTATTTCAAGCAGTGCCAGTGGACTGGCTCTTCCACCACCACAGCTGATCTAACAGCCTGCGCAGGTTTGGCTTTCCCTTCTTAAGGCACAGGGCAGGGAGACTCCTCATTCCAGGCCTGTTTGATAGCCTGCCACAACCTGAGCTAAGCAGGTGGCAGGATGAAGTATAAAAGCCTCTCTAAACAAAGAATTTTTATTTCCTGGTCTGTGCCTGCAGGGGAGGAATTATGAAGGCAAAGCAGGAACCTGACAGCCAAAGAGCATCCCGAATTTTTAAATGAGTGATTTGATTGTTCTTTTATAAAGCTATGCAGATTAATGACAATTTACAAATAAGAGGGGTTTGTGATGATTTACCATTGGAAAAAATAGCAAATGACAAAATGTTTCATGATTCCTTGAGAAATTGTTTGCTAAAGCTGCCTGGATAAACTGTCTTGGTCCCCTTGGCTCCACCAGGGACCTGTGGGCAGCAGAGCTCCAGCTTTTACCCCAGGCAGTGAGGCGCTGCACAAGTGGCCCCAGCGTGGCCTTCCTGAGATTCCCCTTGGCCAGGTGACAACGTGGGCAGGTTTGGGGGGTCCCCCTGCCCGTGGCTCCAGTGCCACAGCCCCAGAGCTTTGCTTTGCCTCCTCTCCCACAACCAAGCACCCGCCCCAGCAGCCCCCGTGGCCTCTGCTCCGTGCCCAGAGCGCCTGAGCAATAAACACCCCTGGCCCTGCCGAAATTAATGAAGTTCCTGGGAAGCTCAGATGTCACTTATTTGCTTCCCTGTTTTCATAGGTGATTTCACTAAGCAGCAGCACTTGCTAATCCCACATTCACATAGATAGAAGGTCAAAGTTGGTCAGTGAGCCAAGAAATACCATATCAGGGTTTCTTTCCTCTCCAATTGAAAGAGGTATAAATTGTGGAATTAGTGTATTGATTGAAGGCTACAACTTCAAGCAATCAGTTTTTCTGGCTTGACAAGATTATTTTATCCTACTTTTCTTTTATTATTATGTGTTGTATTTGAGTCATCCTTCAGGCAGATGAAGTGACAGCTTGATTTAACTCAATAAAATCCACCAGTTAGGAAACCTACTGAGCCGAACAAAAGCTGAAAGGGCTGTGAGGGAAGGTGCTGGGTTAGTGTAAGCAAGCATAGCGTGCTGAAAGGAGACAATATTAACGGGAATTAGGCTCTAATCAATGCATTTCTATGGAAACTTGGGAGAAATTTGTAAGACCTTTGTGCTGGGCTAGTGAACGAGTAATTCCGGCTTTCCTACGAACAAGTAAAAATAAAATTTCTGCAGCAGAGTCCTGAAAGCAACGATTTCATTGGAGCTGTGCTTTGGTGTAACTGCAGAAAGTTGGATAATGTTGCTTTTCTGCTAAATTTGAAAGGAAATTCTTAACCAGGGGGTGGTAATTATGTGATAATTTGTACAGTAGGTCTTTGCTTCAGTATAGATTGGTAAACACAAATACTAAAATATGTATTTTGTGTGCACGTGACTTTTTTCCCTTGATCCTCCCTGTGGGGTAAACAGCCTGGAAAAAGGACGGTGTAAGGCAGCCCCTGTCCCTCCTGCAGTTTGCCAGGGGTCCCGGTGCAGGCCCAGCCCGGCCCTGAGGATGTGCTTGGACTGGGGCCCAGTAAATGACCCCGTTTTCCCTTTGTCTCCACAGGCGGTAGGTTCAGGAGCGTGCAGTGGGATTGGGATTCCTCGCAGGGCAGTGGGAACTTGCTGAAGGGGAGGGACCCGTGTTGGCTCTGATGGGAAGCCGGAGGTGCCCAAGGTGCCGCAGGGGGCAGCAGCAGTGGCACGAGCAGGCCTTGCCTCTGGCCTGCTGTGGTGCAGCTGGGCCTGCTCGCCGGTACTGGGCCCTCAGCAGCTGGGAATGGGGAAAATGCATTATTGGTGTGTGAAAAATAATCTCCGTGTGTTGTTTACATCCCTGGAAGTGTCCAAGGCCAGGTTGGACCGGGCTTGGAGCAGCCTGAGACAGTGGGAGGTGTCCCTGCCCATGGCAGGGGTGGGATGGAATGGGCTTTAAGGTCCCTTCCAACCCAAACCAACCTGGGATTCTATGATCCCCTTCCTGAAAGCCTCAAACACCATATTTTGATCATTATTTTATTTGGGTGATGAGTTCAAGATCCAAATTTTCCATGTTAGTTCCTAAGTGACCTCTTGCTCTGTTATCTTATAGAGCCCTTGATTTGGCTGGTGGGTGTGGGTTGGGTTTTTCCCACTTGGATTATTTTTGCCCATGTGCACCTGGAGCATCCATGGGTGTTAGAATTCCTTTCAAAGTTGGATTTCATAATATATAAATACATATAAACTCCAGTGCTTTAAGCTGCACTCCCGTGGCAAACAACACCAACTGCACAACAGTCAGGCAGATCTTCTGACTCTTGCAGGTGGTGTCTGGACTCACACTTTTCCTGCCTGTTCCATTTAAGTTGCTGTCATTAATGTGATGTAAAAGCAGGAAAGGACAACTCCCACTTAAGGTCTCAGGTGAAAGCCCAGACCGCTGCACCATTATTTTAAAAACCGTGGTTTGCAACTTTCAGGGCACTTCAGACCATGCATTAACATTCACTAACTTGTGTGTAATTTCTCCCACCCAACATTTCTTTACCATTTAAAGTTGTTTTCATCTTCCTGTGGAAGAGCATATATTGTCATGATCTCCTTAAACTGCAGTTTGGTAAATGACTTGTTTAAATTTAAGGAAAAGAGGCTGTTGATAAGTATAGTTTTCTAATACTCTTCCTCAGCTGTCATTTACTTTGACTAAATTTATTTAAACCACCTTAACCTTTCAGAGAAAGGCCAGGAGATGTTTAAAAGAATAATATGTGTCTGACATTTTGGTTTACCAAAAGGACACCATCATAATTCTGTAGTGCCTCTGTTAAAAATAAGCTAAGAAAAGAAAACTAAAATCTCTTTTTCTTTCTGCTTAATTTTGAAAGAATGGGGGGAAATTTGATTGATCGTCGCATTAGGAAGTGACCTGCAAAGGTGATCACCAATGCATTGATTTGTCACTGCACCAGCATGTGCTGAGCAGCTGCCACGTGCAGGAGGTCTGAGGTCAGGGACACCTGAGTGGTTTCTAGCCGACCCCTGGGTTTGGGTCCCCTCTGGCCCTGCCCTGGGCTGGCACTGCCAGCCCCCCTCGTGCCGGGCCACCCTGACCAAGGCAAGGGCTGAGGCACGGCCGGGCAGGCAGGGTCGCTGTGGGAACACTCGGTGGGTTTTTAACAGGGTTTGGTGACAAGCGCTCGTGGCGTTGGTGACAAACGCTCGTGGCTCTCCCCTCTCACGGCTGCGAGGGTTTGTGTGAGCTGGAGCTGTGAAAAACCTCCTGGGCAGCAGCGGCTGCAGGGCAGTGCCAGGGGCGGCTCCAGCGGGAGCACTGGGGTCTGCAGGAGCCTGCTCCGGCTGCTCTCAGGTCACTGATTCCTTCGACTTGGGCAGGGAAAATACAAGTGCAGGCCAGGTTCCCTGGCTGATTTGAACCTGATCCTGACTTGCTTTCAGACACAGTTCTATTTCAACATGTCAAAGCCTCAGGAGTTAATTGTCCAAAACCTTTGTGTGTTAAAGCAGTAATTCTCTAGTTATCAGTAATTTCAGAGCTCCTGCCACTCCTGTGTTGTTCTCAGGCTGTGGATTGCAGCTGTGTATCACAGGCAACACGAGTGCAGAAGATTTACACGTTGTAGTTTTGCCACACTGTGAATTCAGGTGCAAAGATATCTGGTAAATCAATTAAAGCATAGACTCACAGATTGGTTTGAGTTGGAGGAGATCTAAGGGACCATCTCATTCCAAACCCCTGCCATGGGCAGGGACCTGTCCAGAAGTGATAAAGGATCAAAGGTGTTGTTTCAATATCTAAGCAGTGCTGGGGTGGTAGTGAACACCAAACTACAAATCCTCAGGGAAATGCTCCATTTTCTGCGGGTTGATGGGTTGGTGTTGTCTTCTTGGGGCAATGAACTTTTTAAGCCCTGCTGCTCCAAGGCCTCAGCCTGCACAGAGTGTTTGGGTTGTGCTGTATTTTCTGGTGAGACATTTTCATTTTCATTTCTCTATAACCTTCCCAAGGCACAGTGACGGCAAAGTCACACAGCCCGTCCCACACCGGCATTCACGTCATTGGTATTATCTAATTTCCACAATAGAACTGGGATAACGAATTCCTTTGGAGGGTAAATGCTTCAGGATCCAGGTTTTCCTCTTCCTCCCTGGATGGAACAATAACCTGTGTTGTCCTCGGACCAAGCCAAGGTTGTCTCTTCAGCTGCAAAGCCCTGGTGGTGCTGCTCAGGGCAGGGAAGGCAGAGGGGTCCCTTTGCTGCTGCCACACGGGGCTGGGGCATTTTCCTGTGCATGGACGCAGGAGTTGGTCCTGTCCCTCATGGAATCAGGGAATAACACACTGCTTAGGGGTGGAAGGGACCGTAAAGCCCAACCCATTCAACCCTGTGTCACGGCCAGGGACACCTCCCACTATCCCAGGGAGCTCCAAGCCCTGTCCAGCCTGGCCTTGGACACTTCCAGGGATCCAGGGGCAGCCACAGCTTCTCTGGGCACCCTGTGCCAGGGCCTCACCTCCCTCACAGCCAGGAATTCCTTCCCAATATCCCATCTAGCCCTGCCCCCTGGCAGTGGGAAGCCATTCCCTGTGTCCTGTCCCTCCATCCCAAGTCCCTCTCCGGCTCTCCTGTAGGCCACCATCTTCTATTAAATAAAGGCGTTAAAATAATCTTTAAAATATATTAAGACATACATTCAAAGTCAAAGAAATCAGACTCTTCCAACTCGATACCCAGACTGGGTTACACTGCTGCCCTCCCGACCTTCCCAAAGTCGTGTGAATTAAGGGCAGTGGCAGCTGTGACTCTGCATTTTGCCAGCTTGAGTCACAACCTCAGCATTATTGAAATGAAATTTTCTCTTTTTTTATTTTGGTATTTAATATTCACATTCAGGTATTTGAGCCATAATTTCTCTTAGTAAAAGTGACATTTCGTAAAGTTCATTATTTTTTTACGGGGAAAATCTCAGGCACTTTTAAAAAACAGACATTAAATAACAGAATGGCACCTCCAGGCTGGGAGTCATCCCTACAATTTCTCATTTTGATTCCTGAGTACCTGTGGAACACAAGTCTGGTAATACCTAAGTTATTTCACCTGACCTGGCTGCCCGACCTGTCCAGGTACACAGATCCCTGGATTTAAAATAAATTTAAAATAATCATTTGCTGTGTTTAGGAGGCAGGTTTGAAGAACCATTAAAATGGGGAAATGTAAAACATTCCTGATACTATCAAATATTTATCCTGCAAGTAAATGAACTCAACTTTGTTGATGTCACTGGAGCAGAGCATATTTTGGTCACATCAAACTGAATTTGGGTGGAAATGCTGCATTAATACCAAATTGCCTTTCTTAAGTCATTCTATCTTTTAAATACTTTTAGATTTAGGTTCTATTTTCAAGATAATTTATGAACTTTCAGAGTGACAAACTTCTTTGGCCGTGAGCTTTTCCTGTCCCTCAAAGAGGAAATTAAGATCAGTGTCAGTGGGTTTAGGGTGCGTGAATGACACAGTTCTGGAGGTGCAAGTTGTCTGAACAAATAGGGCTTCCTGACAGACTCCACAGAAATGCACCTTATCTTTTCCCTCTCTTTGCCACTTCTACATCAGGAATCAACATTTTTTTTTTTTATCTAGAGGAGATAATTTAATCTATTTTCTCTATCTTTTTTTTTAATGGGCCACAACGACTCCTGGAAACCACTGTAATTTCTTCTGATACAACTATTTTTATGCCGGAACATCATATTCATGAACTGCTTGGCATTCAAAAATGTTGGCGAAAATCAAGTAAATTCTTGCTCAAAGCCATATTTCCAGGAGTAATAGCTTCAGTTCCTTCCTTCTGTGGCTCTTGGTAATTCCTAAGGAAGCTGCCAGTTAATGAATATACATTCTCCAAGTTGTTCCAGTATCAAGGAGTGCCCAAGGCAGGATTTCACACACTGCTGGTACTTTCTGTTCGAGTCCCCAAGCACCAATTCTAAAAGTACCACATTAATGAATGCCCTGTAACATTGTTGTGACAATAAATATCCTACTTTTGAGAGAAACCCCCCACAAAACCACGTGAAGGATGAATATGAATTAATTTTAAAATCTAGATACTACAAAGAAAGGTCAGAGGCTACCGAAGTGAAATGCTTGACAGAGGCAGGATTTTTCAGGAGAGCTGAGTGAAATGTCTGAAATTTAGATGAAATCTTAGACTGGGTTTCTTTAGCCTTCAAAACTTCTTCTTTTTAATTTGTTTTGCAAATAATTTGTTGAAATTTTATGTGTATCATATTTTAGATTCCATAGAAGCACAGATATTTTTATTTATCCTAGAATGACATTTTTGATTCAGTGCACTTTGAGAGGCCCCATTTCTTAGTAACAGACAGAATGTCCTCAGACACTGTTCCTGTAATTACTGACAACCCACAGCAAGAATTTTATAAAGGAACGTCAGGGCAATGGCAGGAGTTGAAGCGTGGCTGTGTCCTGTGCCTCAGTCTCCAGTGGAGCCTTGAGGGACAGAGGCCACCCAGCACCAGGGGCAGGAGGCGGGACTGCAAACAGCCGGGACCGAAGCCCCCGTGACTGGGGATATCCCCGGGATGCTCATTCAGCGTGGAGCTGGGAATCCTTGCTGTGCCTTGCGAAGGACGCACAGGTTTGGGAGGGAGCAGCTCCCTGTGCCTGGAGCTGTTTGTGGGAAGTGGCAGTGGGTGTGCCAAGGACACGGGGGCTCTTCAGCTAAAACGTGGTTATTTGTAGCTCTACAGTCATTCCAAACCTCTGCTTCTGGGGCTCGCACTGTGTGCGTTACAGGCCAGACAAACACAAAGCCACACCCAGCCCGGCCCGGGGGACCAACACCGGCAAACAGGACCCATTCCTCATCTCCACAGAGCTCTGTGCCCGTGCTCAGGCTTCCCCAGGGTGGCATTTTGCCATCCTTGGTGGCATTTAAGGGGAGTTCTGGGTCAGCACTACAGGAACACCCATCTTTAATGGAACGACTCAGAATGGTAACCGAGAGTACAGGGCTGGGGCGAGGAGCAGAGGGGGATCTGTTTGTCACACTCTGCCTGGCCGCTGTCACCAGCTGGGCTTTGTGGCACCGGAGCAGGAGAGCAGGAGCCTTTGAAGGGGCAGCTCCCCCTTCAGCTGCGGCGCTGCTCCGTCAGGTGCCCGGTGTCACAGCCCTTGTGTGACAAACATTTGATGTGACACCCGTGCACGCAGGTTGCTCCAGAGATATTTTTATAGGTCAGACTAAATATCACACATCCCAGCCTTCAGTCAGGTCCTGCGGCCGGCTGCGATTGCAGCTAATGGCCCTGGGAGTTGCCATGGCTGCTGGTAAACAGCATCCCGGGGCTCTGCTCCCGTCCGTGCCGAGCCGAGGGCAGCGAGCAGCGGGGACAGCAGTGAGCGGTGCCAGCCTCAGCTCCGCCTGCTCCGGACGGTCAGCTGATCCCGCTGGCCCTGATTGCTGTTTCATCCTCCCTGTGGGAGCTCACCTGGTACCCAGCCATCCCAACATTCCAGCCGTGTCTGGCTGCCCTGCCCGGTCCGCGATGGTACAGCCCTCCTCCTCCTCTGTAAACCTCCCTGTGTTCACAGAGATCCTCGTCCCCATCCAGGTGTTCTGGGGAATGCCTGGAAAAGGGGGGATACAGTGGTGAAGCCAAGGAGGCCATGAGCACCCTTGGAATTGCCTACACACTCCGTAAGGATGGGACAGGTAGGAAGGATGGAGCAATGCTGACCCTTATCCGAACCTTTTGGTTGTCCCAGAGATTCTGGGAGGCCCAGAGGTGCCTCGGATGTGCTGGGTGCACAGAGGGCCCTGCCTGCAGTGAGGTGTGTCCTGCAGAGCCCAGGCACTTCTCTTGCCAGCCCTCATCCCAAAGCCACGTCCTGAAACCAAGGAGTGCAATGCTGGAATGAAGAGTATTTGCACTGTAAAAACTTAGGAATAATTTTTAATATCACATAACTAAGGACAGTGACATTTGGTGTTTGGAAAGGTTTTGCATAAAAGATAGGTGACAGTGTTTAATTTCATTTTGGGTCTATTTTGGCTGATAATTTTCCCTGTACGATGCCTTGCTCTGTCTCTGTTGTGTTTTGGATGGCTCTCAGAGGAGTGGAGGGAACTCTGGAGCACAGAGCGGGTGCGCCGGGGGGCAGAGCTCCCCCTCTGCCTCCTCTGCTCCCTCCCAGCCCGGGAGGCGGCTGAGCCCAGGACTCCCGGCGCGCTCCGGTTCCAGCTCCGCTCCCCGCCCGCGTCACAGAGAGCGGGCTGCAGACCCCGAACAGACACCGGGCCGGTTGCTCTCCTCTCTGTGCTGCACAGAACGCCAGGCGGGGCTTGCGGGTGCTCCCCTGGGCTACCCCCGTGCTCTGCGCGCTGGGGGTGGGTTTCTCTGCAGCTGACGCCGCAGGGGCTCCATCACAACGGGGAACAACCCCGCCCAAACACCTGGAATGCCTCTCACAGCCACAGGAAAAGCCTCCGTGCAGCAGTTGTTAGCGTGGCACCAACCTCTCACTGATTTAACAGCGCTCAAGTGCTGGAGGTTTGCTCCTTCATTAAGATAAACAGTGGAACTAATTGGAATGCCACAAAAACGTCTGTTAGGTGGTGGGAGTACTGGGAGCTCTTCCCTGCTCCAAGTGACCAGAGGAAGCTGGAGATGGGGCGGGAGGAACACACTCCTGTGCTCAGGTGAATTTTAATGTACACTTGAATTTAGGAAACAAATGTGATTAACTGAATTTTAGAAGTTTGAAACTTGCAAGGAGATAACAATCCAGGGGCAAAAATCTAAAGAAAGGAGGACGAAGGGACCCTGAGGGAGCAGCATTTTAAAAGGAGACACTGAATTGAAGGGAGAGTGCTAATTCCTTTGTGTGACAGTATTTATTGCGCCAGGCACTCACTAATGTGTCAGGAAGCCTTCCTGTCCAAGACTACCGGCAGCTAACGAGGAAGAAAAGGGCTGCATAGGAGAGGGAGCAGCAAGTTTTCCCAGGAAAGTCTGCTGGAGGGAGGAACAGCCTGTAGTCCTTGCTGGTGTTGTTATGAAAAGGCCCAGCCTCACACAGGGCTTCACGAACACAGGAATAACCTTAAAAACGTGCAGTAGGTGCTCACCCTCAGCTGGAGGGGGGAACCCAGTTGTGGAGGGGTTGAAACCCCGAGGCTGTTCCTGTACCAGGCTCCAGAGCACGCTGGGCACTTCTGAACTCAGGGACTGAGTGAGTGCCATGTCCTCTGAGTTCCAGTCCAGCTCACCTAACTGATGATCAGCTCAGGATGTTTTCTCCTGGTGTTTTCTGAGATTGTTTGGGCAGGACTGACGTCAGGTTTGTTTTTTCCTGAAGAATATCCAGGGAAATGTTTAAAATGCTGTGGTTAATGTGTTGTTCCTGTCCCCACGGGCTGGAGCACCCAGCACTCCTCCGTACCCAACACCACCACACAGCCTCTGGTGTCTCCTCTGCATGGGTTGTGCTCTTAATATTGAGTGGATCAAGCTGCTCTTATTGAAATTGTGAAGCTTAGGTGGTTGATAGATTTTTCCTTAATTTCTTTAATTTCCTAATAATCCCTTGTTTTCATATTGCACCGAACTCCGTGGATGTGCTGCAAGGTATTCACCGGGAGCCCCAAGCGATGCTGGATTTCCACCTTGAGGTCAGTTCCTGTTTTGACAAGCTCTGCCTCCCCGCCGGGCACCCCCAGTTTGCAGCGAGCCCTCAGGTGGGAGCTGAAGCCTTTTCCTGGGGTGGGAGGAAGGGACTGGGAGCTGGGACCTGTCCTGCTGCTGCTCTTCCTGCTTGGAGCCCTTCACTTGCATCAGACTTCCCAAATGAGCCGTGTCCAGACTGGCTGTCAGCTGGGACTGATGTCAGATTTACCCCAAATTGTTTGAACAAGGCTCAGGAGAGGAGGCGGCTGTCTCCAGACTTGCTGTCTATGCCTTTTATCCACTTCTGACATAATTTATTGGAAATGAGAGGAATTGTTTCAGAACAAGCATCTCTGACAGCTTGGCAGATTGATAGAGAGGTTTTCTGATTTCATCTCTTTTTTCTTCCTGTTTTCAAGCGATGCCTCCCTGCCCCTTGCCAGTCTCTGCAGCAGCACCGGTGTCGTGGTTTGAGGTGCCAAGACAGCAAATCCTGCACCAGCATGGCAGGGGGGTGATCTCATTTACTCTGGGCTGTCTCTTGGCTCTGCATCCCCTTCTCGAATTCCTGAGTTGTTTCAGTAGAACGCACGCCCAGTAGGAATTTATTTAGCCTAGGAAGGACTCCACAGGTCACCTGCCAAGCCAGGGGTGCTGAGCTGAGACCTGGGCACGCCGTGACATTTGGGATCCCATCCTGCAACGGGGAATGAGGCAAAATTCTCAGGTTTTCTTGAGTAAATGCTGTGTTCCTGCTCCCCAGCTCCCAGAGTATCCTTTAGCTGTTCTGTGTTGTAGGAATTCTCAAGCTTTGCCCCAGTGAAATGGCAAAACCAAAACTGTTGATTTTTCTCGTTTGCTTAGTGATGGCATCACTGAAATAGTGCTTGGGACTGCTGGCTCAACGTGCAATATTCCCCCAAAAGAGCAGAGCATGGTATGGCTCTCACCTTCCCAACATCCCAGGAGCACCTGGGATAAAGATACCTTGTGTTGGTAAAGATACCTAAAGAAGAATTTTACCCAATTAGTTATTTTTAAAAGACTTTTTTCCTTCATTTAGAGGACAAAAAAATAGGTTTCCCAAAGAATCCCCTGTAAATAGCAGGGTTTCTGTTCAGGAAACAAGCAGCTTGCCAGACTCTTCCTCCTGTCCCTGCCTTGTCCCCAGTCTGATCCCGAGAAACACGAGCTCCACCTCTGTAACAGTTCCCTGCCATTCCTCAAGTATAAATATCAGGTAACTGTGAAATTTAACGGATTTAGTCCCTCGCTGTCCTTCTGACTTACCTGGTGAGGTGACTGATGAGAAAGTGAACCACAATCAGGAGCTATTTGTACTCAGAAAAAGAGGTGTTACATTGGGTTATTTATGTTATTCTTGCAGCCACTCCCCTGCCACACAGGTAACGTTTTCATCCAAGGCCTTGATTTTTATTGCAGAACGTCTGAATTCCATCCCATGGTCCTGGTGTGGAAGGGTGGGTGTCCAGAGCAGCAGAGGAACCCAGGGGTGCTGCTCAGCGTGGGGAGAGTGACCTGGGGAGCGGAGGGAGTTCCAGGAGCCTCCCACGCACAGAAAACTTGGATGGACAAGAGCGAATGGCTTCCCAGTGCCAGAGGACAGGGATAGGTGGGATACTGGGAAATGGAATTGTCTGTGAGGGCAGGGAGGCCCAGGCACAGGTCACCCACAGAAGCTGTGGCTGCCCCATCCCTGGCAGTGTCCAAGGCCAGGCTGGACGGGGCTTGGAGCACCCTGGGATAGTGGGAGGTGTCCCTGCCATGGCAGGGGTGGGATGGGATGGGATTTAAGGTCCCCTCCAACCCAAACTGTTCTGGGGCTCCATGACTGTGACAAGTCCCTATGGAGGTGTCTGTCCAGGAGAGGAGCAAACCAGAAGACATTGTGATGAGGAATGTCATCCCCTTTAGGAATATTTCCCAAAGAAAAGAGGCCAGAAAGGCTTGGAAAGTGTTGATGTTCAGGCTGTGCGGTTGTGTCCATGTTGCTCCTTCTGAGCTTACAGAATTTTTGGTGATGTTTTCAGTGGCAGCTTCCAGGTGAGAAGCAGCAAACATTGGCAAGAGCAGAGCCTGGGCTGCTGCCCTGGCAGCGGAGGGTGCGGGGCCAGCCCAGGACTGGCCACAGCTCCGGGGGTTCCAGGGATTTCCTCTGTCCAGGGGCGCCTGGGCTGCGGATCCTTGTTCCCCCCCGCCCCACAAGCCCTTTTCACCCCATGAAGTCGCTCAGGGGCGTGCCTGGTGGCACGTCGGGGTGTTGATCATCGCTGCCGCGGTTCCCGCAGACGTTCAGGCAAGGGCAGCACCGGGCGCAGCCCGCTGCCGCTGCTGGGGCGGCGCTGGGAGCCGCAGACGCAGCGCCCGCGCCGGGCCTGGGGAGGCTGCGCCGCCGCTCGATCCGCGCCCGGAGCACCCGCCCTGCCCGGAGCTCCTGCATCGCGCTGGCACTGCCTTCAGAGCGCACCCGAGGTGTATCCCTGCCTTTCGAATTAACTTCCAGGCCCTCAGCTGACAGGAATTGCTGAGCCTCTGCTGGCATCACGAGAGCTCAGGGTGCATGGAAAGGGCAGGGAAGTGGGCTTTGTGTGAGCCCGGGTACGACTCGGCCCCTGGAGCAGTTCAGTGGAAGTAAAACGTTTCTTTATTTTACAGAAGAAAGTTGTTTATTATTTATATTTTGTAGTTCACCCCCACCCCCAGATTATAATAAAATAGATTTTTGTGCATTTAAGAGATTAGTGTGTTTTTAGTACTTTAATTGGGAAAAATGTTATTCAGAATTTTAGAGGTTTTTAAAAATGTGCTTACTTTTGATAAGATGTTTTTAGTTAATACACTTATTTTTAGTTTAGCAGAGTGAAAGAGGAAATCAGTAATTTTTCCCTGGTAAAATGACATTGCCGCAGTTATTTACCACAATCACAGCTGCTCTCTGCACCCCTTCTGGTTACACCCGAGATGTTCAGAGGAATTCCTGCCTTCCTACTCCCTCAGAAGCTCTTCTATCAGTATTCAAATATTTGGAAGATGGGTTCTGATGAGAAGGCTCAGTGGTGCTGAATGCTCTCCAAACCTTTCCCAGAATATCTGCAATACGTGCAAGGGCCTCATCTGTACATATGAGGTGTGCAGGAGATCATGTGGGAAGCACGGGACTGGGATAATGCTTTTCTCATGCCCGGTGGGAGCTTTGGGCACGTCCCCTGCGAGAGCCTGGAAACACAGGCGGCCCCTCCGCTCCCGGAGTGGCTTCCCGGGAACACCAGTCCTGGATGGGGCAGGGGCTGCGATGTGAAATCCGTTCAGGTCTCTGCCCTGCCCGTCCCTGGGATAATCCTCTCCCCCACAGCTGTGCTGGGCTCTCAGGGAACTCACCCGGGCTCCCTTGGCATCCCAAAGCCAAGACAACCAACACGTCCTTAAATCCTGGGAGAAACTTCCTCATGGATTCCTAAAACTGTGCCCCCTTCCTCGACAGCTCTGCACAATCAGCATCTCTTCTGCGGCCTTTTCTCTGGCACCACCAGCCCCTGAGCCGTCCCGCTCCAGAACACAAACCTGGTTTTCCTCCCCCTGCCCTGCTGGAGCCACAGCAGGAATTGGAAGTCCCTTTTTCACTCCCAAGGCAAACCAGCCCTTTTCAGCTTCTCTTAAATAGGTATCAATACCTGGCTTTTACAAACAAGAGGAATTAGACTTGGTAGCATTTTGCTATTTGAATGACCTACTCAGTGGAATTACAGCAGCAAACTAATCCTTTAGGAGAGATGGCTCTATCAATCTTTGGATTTTTCTAATGTGGAAGCTACTCAATTGCATCTCAGAAATCAGGGAGGTAATTACTCATGCAGACAGCACAAAATGAAAAAAAAAAAAGGCAAGTTCTGCTGAGTATCCCTTTTAGAACAAGCAGTGGAACAAGGAAAACAGCCTCTATAATCAGTCAAATCCTTCCACTAATTTTTCAGGTGTTGAAGGCTATAGTGAGGATACATGCCATGAAAGTTAACAAAGCAAAGTGGCTTTAATAGAGGGTTTTACAAGAGAAAAATGCCTCTTATTAGGCAAACCTACTATTTCAGATGTAGTTCTGTGTGTTACAACTTCATTGTTTAAAACAGACGTGCTCTGAGATCAATGCACTCCCAGATGCCTTCGGAGGCGTTGGGCTGTGGTGACAACTTCCAGCTGTCCCCCAGGCAGCACCCCAGGGCCTGACCTGTGTCACCACCTGCAGAGAGGCCAGGCAGGCACAACCTCGGAGCAGAAACGGTGCTGCTTCCGTTTTAGACTCCAGAGACACTGCGCTGACAGAAGGAAAGCAGATAGAGAGATATAAACCTGTAAATAATACTGAAATGAAAGTGTTCTGTATAGTTTGGATTGCTTTGAATCCTGACTAGATTATTAGCTTTGAAATATTATTGGCAGCATGGATAGACCCTCCTGCAGCAGATAAGGAAGTGGTGATAAGGACGTGGGTGGCTCTGTTTATTAGAAATTTCTCATCCAGGGAAACCTTTCAGTGCAACATCTGACACCAAATCTGACAGGAAATCTGGGGGCAGGTAGAAAAGGCCCAGATTCTCCAACAGGACTCCAAGAAGCCAGAAAAGTCTTGAGATTTCCCTCTCTTTTACTCTGATGGGACTTTGGGCTCCTCCACCAAGGGTGGGTCTTGTGCTGAACCTTCCCACGGGTGCTGGGGACTTCGGGTTGCTGCAGGCAAGTCATAAAATCAGGGAATGGTTTGGGTTGGAAAAGCCATCTAAGACCTTGCGTCCAACCTAGCACTGCCAAGGCTACCACTGACCCCTGTCCCCAAGTGCCACATCCAGAGGGCTCTGGAATCCCTCCAGGGATGGGCTCCAGCCCTGCCCTGGGCTTGCAGGTCTCCCTGAGTCTTGCAGGACTGGGGCCAAGGGGGCACCGACCGCCTCAGCCTCCTCCATGTCCTTTGTCCCCTGCCCCGCTCAGCAGCCATGTGTCCCTTGGTTTTCCTTTTGGTGTTGATAAAACACATCAGGACAACCTCCAGGGAGCTGTTCCCAGACACCCAGAGCTGAGTCTTCCCGGGAAAGCGTGAAATGTGCTTTTAACGTGAGCCACGCCCCTTCAAACAGCAGTAAAGGATTAAGCAAAGACTTAGGGGAGCGTGACTGAGTTACACCAGGGTGCTGGCCATGGACCTGTGGGGGTGTCGGCGTGGGCCTGTCCACATAAGCGAGAGTCTTTTCCAAACATTCCTGAGGTGAGAAGTCTTACTTTTGGTTCAAACTGTGGGGCTCCTGAGGGAGGAGGGAGGCAGCAGGGCTGCTGTCACCTGCTCCCTCAGGGAGACTAAAATTCACAGGGATGTTTGGCATGGGGGTGAGGGCCCAGGGTCTCTCAGACACTCCCCACCAGGTGCTGGAGCAGGGGCGGAGGGGTGCTCCGTGCCCAACCTGAGAATTCCTGCCGTGCTCAGCCGCTGGCTCAGGCAGCGCAGCTTGTTCCCTCTCACGTGGTTCCTACTTTGGAATGATGATATTTGGAGATTACTGATTAAGCAGAAATAAAGAACACGCAGTCCCTCAGTTGCAGTCCCTCAATTCCGAAGATTTCTTGACTTCAGTAGAGTTCAGGTAACTTGCACTCCTCCAGATCCAGCTGGGAAAGGGAGCAGGAGTGCACTCAAATTCCTGCGACTGCTCCGTGTCCCAGTCCCCCCATCTCTGCTGCGGCACACAATTCCATACCAACAGGGATTTGGGAAATTGCCCTGCCAATCCTTCTGTCCCTTTTTTGTCTTAAAGTAAACCCAGACAGGACCTGGGGGTTCTCCATGCTGTGCTTTGTGTGTTCCGGGAGCTGTGGGCTGGTCTGGGTGTTTTATCAGGGGCTGGCTCAGGGCTCCATCCTTCCGTGCCTCGAGAGCTGCTGGAGTGCTGGGGGTGAAAGGCTCCACAGAAGTGCAAGGGGCTGCTTTTGTTCAGGTTGTGGGGACAGAACTGGCAGGGCTTGACCCCATACCGGGAACAGCCTGGGGGCTGGCCAAGCTGTGCTGGGACCTTTGAACCCGAGTTTTAGTGGGATATCTGGGATTTTTATCCATTACTATCACCCTTCCAAATATTCAGACTGAGTGGACATTTGCTAACACTTCAAGTAAAATATTTTAAAGTATTTGAATGAAAAAACCCTTTTCTCAGGCTTTGTCAAACATTTACCAAATTAGATGGAAATATTCCTCCTTCAGCATTTACAGATATCAGTGAATAATTGTCACCACTCCTGTCTGCATGTTGGCAAAATAATGGTGTGGTTTTACCTAATGATATAAAATATATAATATATTA
>WBMZ01010321.1:36653-51052 GCA_013400975.1 Atrichornis clamosus
TATCTATTATAATATATTATATATATTATCTAATAAAGACAATTACCAGAGAAGATAGATCCCCTCTCTCCCTGTGTACATTTATTTACATGCAGACACAGTATTTATATGTTTATAGAAGTAGATGTGTGTGCTGTAATGTATCTGTTTGGGGTTTCATTAATAAGAGCTTACAATTTTTACTAGTTTAACGTCCATAAAAATCACAGACCTTCCTCCAAAGCCAATTCATCAATTGCTGGAAAAGAACAGGAAAATATAAACAGTCTTCCAAGGGAATAATTTTCTAAAAGTCAGAATCTGCAAAGCTTTTGTCTGATATCATGAGTGTAATGAAAATATTCACAAAGGTAGGAAACTCCTGTTTCAGGGCTGAAATCTTTGCTGCTCTTTCTGGAGCAGTGAGAGATTCATGACTTCATTATAATGATCTACAGGATATTTAAGGGACTGCTTAGAGTTAAATTAATCTGTAATCCCATGTTTAGCCACAATTTCACCACGAGATCCCAGAAAAAGGTGCAAAACAAATGCAGCACTTCCAGAGCAGCTCAGACTGGTGTAACTTCCATAGGGAAGTTTTCCCATTGCCAGCAGGTCACTACACTGTGCTCATCTTCACCCTGGAATGAATTTTATTTTGTATTTTTCAAGCTCACAAAGCTGAGAAGGTTTCTTCCAGCCTTCCTGAGGGGGGAGCAGCCCTGCCAGCACCTTCCATCTCCCCTTTCCCCCCGCAGGCCAGGAACACCCAGGTGCTCGCTGTTGGCCAGGAACCTTCTGCCTCGACTGGCCCCCGCCTTCCGAGGGATGTGCTCTGAAACCATCCCCAGGGATGCAAACACCTCCTTCCAGTTCCCGGGAAACTCCAAGGAAATGGCTCAGTGGGAAGGGTGCCAGCCCCACCGACAGCTCGACAGGCAGCTGTGAGGGAGGAGGGTTCCCAGGAAGGCTGGGAGGCTGCTGGGAGGCTGCTCCTCTGCCCTCCTGGGGCACCTTCCTGGGGGAAATCTGTGCCTAAACCACCCTAAAGACCGAGCCCTGTGCATGTGGCACCTGGGGACCGGGGTCAGCGGTGGCCTTGGCAGTGCTGGGGGTGGTTGGACTCGGTGGCCTCCGAGGATTCCCCCAGCCAAGCCGTTGGGCGGTGAGCCAGGGCCTCGCTGAAGGCGCCACCTCCTGTGTGGGGCAGGCACTCCCTGGGATTGAGCAGCTCGGGCCTCAGCTGCCCCTCACAGGAGCCCCGAGCTCTGAGCCAGCCACCAAACCTTCTTCCCCGGCCTGGGGCCCTCTGTTCCCCCAGGCAGGGGGAGCCCAGCCCAGGGCAGCCTTTGCAGCCCTGCAGGAGGCTGTAAACGCCTGTTCCAGGCGCCAGCACACCTTGGCCTGAGCAGCTGCGGCAGCTCCACCCCGCTGCCAGGGACCCCTGCCCTGCACTGCCTCCTGCTCAAGCCTGGAAACTCGGTGCCACTTGGGTTTTCCAAAGCTCTCACACCTGGTTAGGCTCCCAAGGCAGCGCTCTTCTGGACCTCTGCTTTTGTGTAGGAGTTCAAACCAACCAAACAGATGCTCTTCTCTGAGCAGCTCCGTCCTTTTTTAATGTGGCACCATATTGATGAGTATTTCCCATTTATTTTGCAGACAATTTCCCAGTTAATTTGCAGACAAGAAAATCCCACTGAGCTTCCCTCAGTGGTCTAACAACTGTAGCTCTCAAGAGTTACCGTCCATTTCTATTTACTTTTCATCTCCTTTTCTGTGTCTGTGACACACGGTGAGGCTCCTCGTGCCGATCCAATAACATCCTTCTGGTCCCTTCTCCCCTGCAGAAAAGTGTTTATTTATGGCTCTGCCTCCGTCTCCCAGCTGCCCTTTAGCCAGAGCCAATCCATTTCACGTTACATTTGTGTCCCTTCCCCTTCCTTTCCTTCCTCAGACCCCAATCTCTGCACCAAGACCTTAATCTGTGATGTGGAACTCTGTCAAGAGCTGTCTGGGAGCCCCAGCCGGGCTCAGATGTCCTTCCCCGAGCACAGGCACGGCTGGGTGGGGAATGCTGTGGGTTTGCTTTCCAAAATTCCAGGGAAAACTGGGCTCGGGAGTCTCCTCCAGCCCCTCCAAACTCCCCCGTTCTCTGTGGGTTTGTTCCTGCTCCTGCAAGGCCCCCTTTGCTGGTGCTGCGCTGGGAATATGACATTTACTGACAAAATAGCTCAGATAAAATTGATTTTTTGGAGGAACACTCTGGTCCCTGTATTTGACCAGGTATGGAAGGGGTGGTTGTGATCTTGTCTTAAATATGCAACAGAATAATGAAGCACAGGCTTGTTGTACCAGTTCAGGAGTTTTCAAACATGTTACCAGACACCAAATCTGGCAAAAATAATGATTTTTAGTATTGCCACTGTGTAACTATTTTATTTCATAATTCCCATTTCCCTTGCTCCACCTTTTTCCTCCTTCTCTGTAGTTTTCTCAGGAAAGATATAAATTTGATACAGAATGGATGGGGGGTCTTTGAGTGAGGAATACATTCTGGAAGATTTTCTTCATGATTTCCAGTGCTATTAAATACACACCAAGTGTTATTTTCTTGAGGTGTGTTTGCAGGGGAAAGTTAAATTGAGGGCAGGAGAAGTTGTGGATTGGTTGTCTATATTTTTGTAAAATATCAGATTTAATTTGTTTGGGAAGTAAATGTTATCACATTTGTGTGGAGGAGCACTTGATGTTTGTGCCCCTCTGTTAGTTCTGTCTCTGCTCAGGGCTTGGGAAGTCTCTTAATCTTCGTGTGCATCAGAATTTATAAAATAGGTGATGTTTGTCTGCTGGGGTGAGGGGGGTTGCAGCCTTTGCAGGGGACATGTCTTGGAGGGACCAATAATTTTGGCGCCTGTGGTTTGTTGCTGACAATTCCTGCTCTCTGACTCATCTGGGGTTTAAAACAAATCATCCCAAACCAAAATCACAGAAAAATGCGCTAAACAACCCCAGTTACTGGCAGTGGCTCCGTCACACCCTGCTCCTGCCCACGTGCCCGGCCAAACAAAGGCAAAACTGAGGAACTGCACTTCCCAGAGCCAGGCAGGGCAAGCTCAGCTGAGAGTGAGCCCGCGTGGGGCACTCCCCACGACTCAGCAGCCAGCCCTTCCTTCCACTGCCCGCTCCTTCCCCCCTGCCCCCAGAGCCGCCGCTCCGGCCGAGCTCCTGCCCATCCCCAGGGGTTGATTCAGCCCACAAAAATATGCTGCGTGTTGCCGGAGGAATTTCCCCTCTGACCCCCGGCCCCCTCTCTGCCGTGCCCGCCAGGGCTGTGTCCTCCCTGTGTCCCCTTCTCTCCCTGTCCCCGGCCGGGCCTGAGCTTCCCTCCCCGGCCCCTCCTTTCAGGGGGAAATGCAGGACGGAGCGGCGCCCTCTGGGCATGGCAAACGCCTCTTCTGTCCAAGCCTGCTCCAGCTGCCCTCCAGGCACCAGGGAAGGCTGAGGGTTGGAGCTGTTCAGCCTGGAGAAGAGAAGAGAAGGCTCCAGAATGACCTCAGAGCCCCTGCTCCTCTCTCTCCGGGAGAGCTGGAGAGGGACCTGGGACAAGGGATGGAGGGGCAGGACACAGGGAGGGATAGAGGGGATATTGCAAGGGTGGGGAGGCTCTCTTATCGTCTCAGATTAGCCAGCAATCAGTCTTTTGTTGATGATCTTTTTCCTACTTTTTAAATGTAGTCAAGTTAGCCCCAATTTTTGTGCCTTACCTTAAGTAAACTGCTAATTCCACTGATAACACTTCAGTGCTGTGCCACCCCTACTAATACAGAAGTTAGAGAATAGCTGATTAATCTTCTGCAGATTAATAATAATTCTTTAGCTTCTTTGAAGCTGTTTCCCCCCTTGTTGACCCATGTAGCCCGATGCTCCCATTTAAACACACCTGCAGCCCCCGTTCATTTACAGACACCTGTTCTTGTGTTTAGCTTAGAAACATCCAGAGAGAGAGATTCTGGCTGTAGTGAATCAAAATGAGCTGAATCTTGGAAAACTTTAAGAATGATTTTTAACAGGTTTTGATTTAACTTGTGCCTGTAGCGCATTAAAAAATATAATTTCAAAAAGCAGCAACGGGTGAAAAAAAAAATCATCTTCACGCCATCTTCTCCTGTGCCACTGTTGCTCGGTGTGGATTTCGTTCAAACAGGGCCCAAGCCTGTCTCTTCCCCTGCTCTGTTTTATTAGAGAGCCACGTATTAGACAAATACAGGAAAACTGCTTGTCATTTGTGGGTTTATCTGTGATCACCTCGACCATGGGATAGAGTAGCCTGATTTCAGCGTGACAGCTGGCGGAACCTCTTCCTGATACCTGCTAATCCAGTTTTTATTATGGAAAAATTGCCCGTGCTTCGAGGGGGGAAAGGCAGTTACCAGACGTAGCTGCCGAGGGCGGGACCTCGTCACCGCTGCTCCAACAGCCCCAAAATGAGCCATTATCTCCCAGGGCGGAGGCATCCTGGCGGGATGGGGACCTGGGATGTCCAAAGGAACTCTTGCTGCCTCTCTCAGGTGGCAAATCACACCCAGCCACTTGTCCAGCGGCGCTGGTTCGGCTGGTGGCTGGTGTGGGGGGTGGCAGAGCTGCACATCTGGCTGCCTCTGGAGAGGACGTGGCACTGGGAAGGGCGGGACACTGGGAACAGCGGGACTGCGTGATCCCTGGTGCCTGGGGAGGGCGTGGGTCAGGGCCCGGGGGCCCTGCAGGTTCTCGTTCCTGAGCCTCCATCGGCTCTGGTGTGATTAAGGGAACACCTGGAGATGGACAGAGCTGGGATGGGCCGGGAGAGATCCCTGGTGAATCCAGCACAAACCTCAGAACCTGCTGGGGAAGGATGATGAGGGGATGAGCTTCTAAACTGGAGACAATATTCCAGAACCCCAAAACCTGTTATCCCCAAATACCTGGAACACTGAGCCTCTTCGCCCCCCGCAGTCCCACCCGAGACGAGGCAGCTGCTGCCTGTGCAGTGCAGGGGAGCAGCTCCTTGGAGCTTCCACTCCTGGAAGGCAGCTGGGAAGAGCAGCTGGCTCCTCCATTGCTCCCCAATTATTAATTTATCACTAAATTTGTCAGAAGTCACTAGATAACAGAATCTTGTTTAATTGAGAGAATAATGGATGTTCCAAACCTTGATTTCTTTCTCTTTGGCTTTATCAGATCTCGCTGCCTCCAATGTGTGTGTTCAACCTCTGATTTAAGTTAAACCTGCTAGTTTAAATTTTGAATTAGAAAAGAATTAGCACCGTGCCATCCAGGCTTGCTGAAGCTTCAATAAAAAGTTGTATCAAAGCAGAGAGCCCGTGCAGGTTGTACCCCTGCGTGTACAGACCCTTAAAGACACTTTGCTTAGAGCCACGGAAAGGAAAGAAATGAAAAAAAATTACTCTCAAATGGAGCCATGTTAGAAAAAATGAAAAAAAAAAGAGGAAGAAGCAAAAAATTGCTCTTCTCTGTTCTTTTCTATTCTTTGTACAGAAGATGTTTTCCTGTTGATATGCTCTGCATGAATTATATGATTTTACTGAACTCGGCTGGAGGAATTTGTGTGCATGGATGTCTGACTGCGAGCAGCATTTTGAGACATTCAGGAGTCAAATTTAATATTATGAAAATAATGACGAAGAAAATTGGGCAGCAGAGAGGAGCCTGGGTTTTGTCGGAGCTGGACTGGTCAGTCCCAAAAAAATCAGGTGTTTGCGTGCAGTTTGAAGCTGTGCCCTCCTCTCTGTGTTGGTTGCTATGGGCAGCTCAAACTGGAGTTCAACCAATTCCGTGGGTGGGGATTCATGACCTTCCCACGACACCCGGAGCTGGAATTGCCCAGGACGCTGCCTCACACTGTTGTTTTAGCAAGGAAATGAATTTTAAAATTTCATACAGTGGCCGGCGGGGAGGGAAGAGGCAAACGAATGTGTGTCAGAGGGTTAAGGTGTGCCAAGGGTTAAAGAGAGTCCCAGGATCCCAGAGTGGTTTGGGTTGGAAGGAACCTTAAATCCCTTCCCGTCCCACCCCTGCCGTGGGCAGGGACACCGCCCGCTATCCCAGGGTGCTCCAAGTCCTGTCCAGCCTGGCCTTGGGCACTTCCAGGGATCCAGGGGCAGCCACAGCCTTATATACACAACAAATAAACGTGTAAAACTTGGTGCCTATAAAATTGATGCTGTTTCAGTATTCCAGAAAATGGTTGTTCAGCTCTGGAGGGATGAAATGGGTATTTTTTCCCCATCATCCCCCTTCTCTCCCCATTAGAACTATTTCCAATGCATCCCAATATTGTTGGGCATTGCAGTCATCATTTAATGAAAACCTGTAATTACCTTGCCTTGATGAATTTTTATTTTTCCAAAGTAGAACAAAATTCCAGGAGAATTCAGCTTGGCACTTCAAAACCAAAGAGCTGATTGCCACTGGCTCCCAGGGAAACTGCAACTGATACTCTTCAAACGTTAACAAAAATTCCCAGGCTCTGCAGGAAGCTGGGAGGTGTTTAATGGATCACCCGCTGGGCCAAAAATGGGGATGGAGCCTGATCCCTGTCCGGAGGGAGCCGGGATGGGATTTGTTTGTGCTTGGAGAAGCTGGGACTGGCCGTGGGTCCCTGTGGCAGGGAAGGGCTCCCAGCCTTTGTCACTGCTCCTGGGGCTTAGGGCAGACCCAGTAATCCAAGCACCATCCTGCTCCCCTTGGATTTAATTGGAATGTGGGGAGGATCGTGTCCACTCCCTAAGATTTCTGGGAAATAACGGATCTCATCCACTCCCTAGGATTTCTGGGGAATAAAGGATCTCGCCCACTCCCTAGGATTTCTGGGGAATAAAAAGGGATTCTTGACAAATCTGATAAAAAGCAGGAAGCAGTTCTTTGTAGGAATGTTGGGAGAAATAAAATTCCCGTTTCTGTCTTATGTTTTTCTGTTTAAAGCAGTTTTGGACTCTAAAGTAGCTGCTCTCTGTTCCTGCACTAACTGAAAGCCTGGGAGTGTTTCTTCCCGACATTATTTACTGACTCCCAGCTTCTCCGTGGTACCACTGATGCTGGACTCTCCCTGCCCCTCCAGCCTCCTCTGGTCTCCTCGCCTGGTGAACTGCCACAGTTCTCCCAGGGAATGCTGGTGTGAAACCCTGGCCCTGCTGTGGGTGAGTCCACTGGCCGCTGGGATGGGCTGGATTTCTGCTCTGCTGAAGGGTGGATCTGGAAAGAGTTTGGAAAACAAGCCGAGTGCCCCAAAGTCTCCTCAGTTCTTCCCTGGATGTGGCTGGAAGCCCCACCTAAGAGGAATTGCTCTGGAACATCTCAGATCTGCAAACTGTCGTTGGGTGGTTCCAGGAGCAGCGTGGGGTCTGCCCGGTGTGGTTGGAGAGTGGCAGCTGGATGTGAAAGGCTCCGCCTGGAGCAGGGGCTGAGGGAACGCCAGGGAGCTGGGCCAGCTTGAAACGTTCCAGACACGGGCAGGGGAATGAGTGTGACTTGGAGAGCAGGGTGAGCGGGTGTTTGGGGAGGTCACTGACTGTTTTACGAAGAAATCCAGTGGGCAGCCACAGGTTTGGCTTTAGATGCTGGGGAAGGAGCTGGTTCAAGCTTCCGAAGAAAAATGGGAGCTGTCTGTGGACTATTTATGGGAACCAAATTTGCCGCTGGGGCTTTTGGGGTATAAAGGAGCCCCTGCACAGAAATTTGGGGTGGAAAGCTCCCACTGCTCCTCTCCCACCCTGGCACAGCTGCCAGGCTGACCATCAGCTTCTAGTGAAACACGTGCTGGGAACTCCTGGAATGGCTTTTTGGGGTTCCTGTGTTGGGAAAGTGCCTAGGAGGGGATGTGATGACACAAACTATTCCCTGTTGGTACAGAGCGTCTCGCTGGCTGTGGTGAACGTGCCGAGGGTTTGGTCCTGGGTTTGAAGTGAAAATGTTCTGTTTCAAAAGCCTGTTCCTCGTGCCCGTGACATATGTTCGTGTTCTTCTGCCTGCACCATAAACCAGCAATCCTAAACCCTTGGGAGAGGGGATGGGGAGGATGCTGTGACCCACGGCAGCACGGAGGTGGGAACATTCCCACCACTGTTCCCAGTTGTGGCTGAGCTCATATACCACAGGCTCCAAATGACATATAAATATATATAAATACATTAAAATGGGCACATGGGTGGGCTATGGATGGTGTTTCATCCCCCGCTCTGAATTTCCTGGGTTTTGTGGATTTAACTTATTTGAACACAGTTTTCTGTGATTTAATACAGAATTATTTTAGATCAAAAACTGGTAGGAGAAGAGCTGACACTCTTTTTGCTGCCGCTTCCCCCTCCCTGCCCCCCTTTTTAAGGGAAAGAGCTTTATCTTAATTAAAGTTTAATTAAGGATCACGTTTGGCAGTACTTTTCACACCGATCTACACCAGCAGATTTTCTAAGGCTTAACTTTATCGTGCAGAAAATCCTCTTTTATTACTCCCAACCTGTTGTAAAAGCTGTTGGCACAGAGCGGTGGCTGCCTCATTCAGTGGCCTTGTTTGCCGCTGGAAAATTCCCAAGTCTCTGGAGATAGCACCACTGTGGTTCAATTTAATATCTGTCCTATCACTACAAGACTCTAGCTCATTATTAATGATACTATTCATTAATTTCTTGTTGGGCTGATGTTGTTATTTATTAAAATATTAAAGAAAGCTCCTGAGACACATACATAATGAGGGACACCTCCATTTCCTGAGCTGCACCAGCTGAGGGATGGGTATGGTGGAGATTTGCCCCCTCCCTCATTAGTCCTCCCGGCTCTGAGTGACACCACAAATCCATTTTGTGCTCGGCCCAATCGGCTCCTCTTACAAATGGGGGGCTCTTTTTTTTTTAATGAGCCATTCCTATGCAAAATGAATTGACTGCTGTCTAACTCATCTAATCTGCCCCTATTTGGGGGAAGGACTAAATTGCCTATATTTATATAGGGAATAAATAAAAGCCGACAGATTTTTTTTTTTCCCCTTTCTTTCCCCCCCCCCCTTTCCGGTCTCACATTGGGAAAATTTCAGCGCCATAAATTCAGTGCTTTAAGGAGCTGCCACCTTCGTTAGCTCAAGCCCGCCGTGACATTTCGAGGCGCGAGGGTTGTATTTAACAGAGCCTCCACCAGCAGTCTGAGCCCCGCCCGGGCCGCTCCTGCCGCACCCCCCGCGCCCAGGTGTCGCCTCCAGGAATTCCGAGGGCTCGTGATGGATGGCTCAGCCTTCTCATCCCGGGGACCTCGGGCTGCGGCTGCTCCCGGCACCGGGGGCTGCTCGGAGCCGCAGGAAGGAGCCGCGCACGGCGAAGTGGATCAAACACCCCCGGCATTAACGCAGGGGCGGTGTCGCACCTCGGGTTTGGTTGCGGGAAGGGGGACGGGTGCTCAGGGTCTCTCTTTTGGCTGGCTGGAAATGATGAAATCTGCATAACAATCGAGGTAGCATCTGAAGGTGAAGTTTTAATTTGGTCCGTGTGGTTGTTATTTCCCCCCCGTGCAAATAATTACGGAGGGGAAGAAATACCTCCCTGTTTTCCGAGGATTAGCTGGGCATAATTGCAGCCTGTTTTGATCCCTCTTTTAATAACGGCCCCTCTCAGCCCAGCAGCTTTGTGTGGATCGAAGCTGCTTCCAGAGCATTTGCACCTCCAGGCCTTTGTATGGAACCTCTGGAGCCGTTTGTTTCCGAGGAGAGAAAAATGTGTTTCCTTTTACTTCAAAGCAAAAGATGTGTGCCACAGCACCCAGGGAAAGACAAACAGCCCTGGCTGCCTGGCACCGGGAGCTGGGATGACACAGGGAACACTTCCCTGCAAAATGAACTTCTGGAAGCTGTTCTTCCTTTTCTTCTTGCAACAAAACGTGAGTTTCCCGAAGTGAGCACCACACTGTGTAACCACACGCCTGTGATTTCAGAAACTGCCCCTGTTTAAACAGAATTAAGTCCTTTGTCGTGTGTTTCTTGCTAACAGTCTGCTCTGGCCACATGGATTGCCCGATTTCCCTTCTCAAAGTTGACACAAATTTATTACATTTTCAGACGCTGTGTTTGTGCAGCTCACTGGTGGGTTTGGTTGGCAGCTGTCACTGCCAGGTGAAGTTTTGGACACCCTGGCACAGGGGTGCCAGGCTGGGCCCTGCAGCCCTTGTGGGTGGGGTGGAATATTCCTTAAGGGGGGTCGCAGTGGAAGCGGTGTGTTCGGCGGGGTTCTGCGATCCCACGGGATGGATTCAGGCACAGGCTGTGGGATGTGGGAGGCATTTCACCATCTGTTCAGCAGGAGCTGTGCCCGGGGCTGGGCTGCCCACGGGCCAGGGCACCAATCCCGACCCCTCCCTGCTCCGAGCGGGGGGACAGCAGCCAGATGTGGCCTGGCTGTGCATGGTGCAGCTGGGGGAGCCCGGGGTCTGGTCTGGGGTCATTCGCTCTCACTTGGGTGAGCAGGGTTGGGCTGAAACTCTTCCAGTGGGGAGACGTGGAAATGGGATGTCCAGAGCAGCTGTGGCTGCCCCTGGATCCCTGGAAGTGTCCAAGGCCAGGCTGGATGGGGCTTGGAGCACCCTGGGATAGTGGGAGGTGTCCCTGCCCAGGGCAGGGAGTGGCACTGGATGTTGTTTAAACTCCCTTTCAACCCAAACCAGTCTGGGATTATGTGAAAGTGGGAACTTTTTACACTTTTAACTGGTGTGGTGGCAAACAGGCTGAAGGTGTCTCAGCCTCAAGTGGAAAGTTTGGTGAATTTGTGTTTTCCCCCACAATTTTAAACACGAAATATTTTTCTAGATAATTTTGAATTTGGTTTCTGGATAAATATGAGAGGGTCTTTCCTGAAGATCTCCCCACTGAGTGTTTTCAGTAATCTTGTTTAGGCTTTAGGGTGGGCATGGCTCCCTTGCAGGAGGGTTCTCCCCCTGCCTGGGAGAGCTTGTTGGAGTACAATCCTAATTTTGAGAACTTGTTTAACACTCTGTGCACACCACCAAAGTCTCCTGATGTGTGTGCCAGACTCTGGGTGATGTGAGGTCACCCAGTGAGGCAGTTCTGGACCAGGAGGTCTGTGGGTGAAATCTTAATTTTGCCTGGATTAGGAAAAAATCTGTTCTGAAGTGAAAAATGAACAAATGCCACTTGGCTTCTCCGCAGGTATTCCGGTGCTCCTGTAGGAACTGTGACCTCGGTGCTCCGAGTCAAAGCTCAGGGTTATTAACAGTAATTAAAAAGATTGGAAAGTCTGGGACTCCTTAATGGCAGAGGATGGAGCAGACAGTGAACGAAGCTGCTGAAAAGTAACAGGTTCCGAAGTCTGTGTGCCTGAGCTCTGGGAAAACGCGGGGAAAAAAGAGATCCCTGCCCCGAGGGGATGCCCTGCCCGTGGCTCTGGCTGACTGCAGTGCTCAGACTCGATTTTTCCTGACTGTTACAATAGTCAGGCTCTGGTCACGACATCCTGAGGGGTTTTCAGACTAAAGCTCCAAGCTCGAAGGCACAACCAGAGGTCTGGGTGTGTTTTCTGGTGGTTTGTTTTCAAGGCCTTTCCCCTTGGGGCCTGTTTTGGGCCCAGAGCGGCAGCAGTGCCAAGTCAGGTGTAAAAAGCACCTTGGGATCACACCGGCAAATCTGCTGAATTATAATAATAAAAATACCCCTTTGCATGCTTTTCTTTGAATAACATATTTCCACTTGAATAACGTATTTTCACATGAATAAGCCACGTCCCTTCGCTGTTCGGCTTCGTGTCCGTCGCGGTGTTCGGTCACAGGTTGTGATTCTCTTTAATCCATTTCATTTCCAAAACACTGTGGGTCGCTCGAAGCTCCTCTCACAAAAGCGAGCCCCCAGAATTCTGTTGTGCCCTATTCATGCCCCTCTGGAAGCTGCCCAGCCGTGCCACGTTCCCGGGCCCGTGGTTACAAGTCAGCAGAGCTGCAGCTGCAGCAGTAAATCCCGGGCTCCAGCTGCAGCATCCATGGCAAATCCCCGGCAGGAAACGCATCCGAGGGCAGTCCCTGCCCCGAGATGAAACCTTTCCCATTGCTGCATTCAGAGGGGCCGGGGTATTTAGTGCAGAGCTGTAATTAAACAGCCCCATCCATCTGATCCCACATGTGATGGTTCCGTGTGGAGACACCGCGGCAACACAACATTTTTATTTCAAAGGCTGTGGTTTTTATTTTTTTTTTGACTTCTCTCAAGTAACTGTGAAGGTTTTAATCTGACTCTGGGTGTAAGCTTTTACTGAAAATATGCTGCCAGAGCCAGCGGAGCCCCCGGCGCCGCTATTGCTGGTGATTTGTGGGAAGGGACAATTTGCTGGAGGTCTCCGAGGCTCTGTGGGGAGGGTTAATAACTCCTGGAGAGGTGGGAGAAAAGAAAGAATTTTATGTCTCCCGCAACCTGCAAGACTATGAAATGTTTCCAAGTGTAATTTTCTTGAAGTTAAAGTTGAGGTTATTAAGGTTCACTTAGCAGATAAAGTTTGCCACAATTTTCTTGGTCTCTATGATAAGATGACAAGATTTGTAATTTATAAAAGCAGAGCAGGATGTTGGGGGCTCTGAACCATGCTCAGGGGATACACCGAGGGCCTCGGAGCTCCTCTCCTTCACATGTATTTTTATTTGCAGGGAAATTTGAAAGCAATGCACTGAACTTCCCTGGGTAGCCCTGGGAGCTGGTTTCAATCTGTTTGTCTCTGTCGGGCTCCGTGTGGGCACCGCGGAGGTCGGGGCGGGGGGCTCTGCTGCCGGCCCAGCCCTGGGCAGGGGCTGCGTGCCCGACCATTTATACACGGCTGTTCTGCCCGAACTTCTGGGAAAACAGCTCACCTTCGAAGGAAGAACAGGTTGATGTCGGTGTGGAGGGGGAAAAGAAAGTGGGTTTATAAGGAATTTGGGGGAAAATAAGTGTTGGAATGTGGGTTATTATTACATTCCTGACTTCACGACTCTTAGTGCAGTCATTGTGCTTTGAAGACACAAAGGGGTGCCCTGTGTGATGTGAATTTATTTGCTACAGCACGGCCAGGACTTCTGGGGGGTGCTGCAGCTGACGGAGCTCTCTTGAGCTTGTAGTGGTGTCATGATTTAAAAGGACTCAATCAGAAACGTGAAGCTCAGCCAAAATCTGCCTCGTTCCAAGCTCCCCCCGATGGGTTGGGGCAGAGCTCTACCAGCAAAGCTCCTGTCCCTGACGGAAGAGCTCTGGAAGTGTCCAAGGCCGGGCTGGACAGGGCTGGGAGCAGCCTGGGGTAGTGGGAGGTGTCCCTGCCCAGGGCACGGGTGGGACTGGGGGGGCTCTGAGATCCCTTTCACCCCAAACCTTCCTGCGATTGTAAGTTATGGTCAGGTCAAGTCGTCACCTCCTTTTGAACGAACTCAGCCGGGGAAGCTTTGTGTGCCTCCCTCTGCAGCTGTTCTGGCCACTCCAGCCTCTCCTGTGGTGCTTCTCAGGACCTCCTAGAATTTTTCAACTTTTTTTTTTTTGAAATGTGGCCACTAAGGGAGGACAGACTGGGCCATTAATGGTCTTGCTAACGAAGCACAGGTTGAGAAAACCACCTTCCCATTGCTACCCGCTCTTGACTTTCCTGTCACTGACATATTGGACACAGAACTGGAGAGAGCACAGAAAGTTCTTTCTGTCTTGCAGCTTTATCAGTGCAGGAGAGCAGCTACCTTTCATATCAGCGATGTTTGTTGTATTAATGAGGCAAAAATAGCCATTAACAGGCCTTGAGCATGTACTTGAATTTCAATAAGTGGTTTCTTTGCAGAGCCAAGAGATGACACATCAGACTTAGCAGCTACTGGATATGGCCAATTTTTAAAACACAGACACTTCATTTGGAAGGTTTTCTAATGCTAAGATGAAGATCTTAAATTAAATACCCGATCATCTAAACTCATCCAGTGTTTGATTTTTAGGTCTTACTGCTTCATCCAAGCTCAAGATGAAAAGACAGGCGTTGAAATGTATAAATATGCTCAGTTCCTCAGCCAGCTCTAATTGCCTAATGCCCTTCCACACATTCCTTAAAATGGATCACGACTTGAGGAGACTTATGTATATTCCACAGATAAAATGTATTGATTTCCTGCCCAGCTCTCATGGAAGAGGGAAGCACAAAGACAGTGGTGAGTCCCTTGCAGCAATTTAAAGCCACAAAGACACCTCAGTTTGAGACAGAGCAGAACCTCCTCGATCACTGCAGGGCTCTCACACCCTGGAAAACACACATTCCCTGTCCTGCTCTGGGGAAACGGGAGCTGCAGGATGGGGAAACAGAGCCTCCCTGGGGAGGCAGTGCCTACCTGGCTGTGGATGGCACACACCAGGGGCTCTGCCGCTGCTGCTCCTGGAT